>JAQIWI010000013.1:0-165748 GCA_034698825.1 Deuterosminthurus bicinctus
GAATTTGGATTTGGATTCCAAAATAAGGTGGAATAATCCAAATCCTGGATTATTTAGTCCTGGATTTTACACCCTTGGTCACTAATCATGGTTCAATCAGCAAGTTTCACGTCTAAAATGCTCCCTTGTAATATCAGACGAGCGAAAAATACAGGGTGCAAAAAATCGATACTCCCCGCGAAACCTGATACACCCGTGAGGGAGGCAAGGAAGCCAGGAGTTCTTTTTTAAGAATAAAAGGTTCTACTGGAATGATGTTGTCTTTTAAGAGAAGTTTGATCGGCATAGTAAGTGTGGAATAAGCTATAGCCTTGTCCTACCCTCTCCTATCCTATTTGTATGTGACCTTGACAACTTGCCATAAATAGTGAATGAAAATATATTTAATTGCCTCCAGCCAATTTACCACATGAATCATGGCTCATGTTTATCAGCATGAAATATGCTAAATTTTAATTCTTGTCAGCCCTTTTCTTTTTCCTTCTTCTTTTAGCTTAGCGAAAACCTCCAGTCGAGGTTGATTCCATGTGGTTCATGCCGCATAAGCATACAACAAGTAGATGGTCTTTGTGAGAACTGCTGGAGAAGTGAGGGAAAAATCACAGAATCTCATGCTAAGTCACGAGTGTCAACTGTCAGTCTCAGAGATTGAATGAAGATACAAGTGATGAAACACGAGAAGCGTCCGATCTGCATATGGTTGGAAGCGAAGACACAACTGTATATAGCGAAAGCTTGCGAAATATTACAGCGGCTGTCAACAGAGAGTCGTAAAAGGAGTACATTTCAGATATTTGTAATGTATGAATTATCTCCTAGCAGCAGTCTTATCACTACTAGACTGCGAGTCAATGCGACATGTTCTAGTTGGAAATGAAGTCATATAATGAAAAGTGCTGCAGGGAAAATACGGGATAATTTGGTTTTATTTAACGAACCAGACCAAAAACGCTAACCCAGAATGGCCAAGGAATAGCCTGCGGGCGAAAGTACCGTATAATTCCAGCGAGCGAGAATGTAATGGATGGAAGTTAGGACCCTTCCCGGTTTTCAAAGGATCACATCATCTGGAGTCAAGGGCATGTCACCATCTACTGAATTTGCCATAGTAGCGCCTACGATGTAGGGCATCTCTTGGGGCCTGATACCCATGGGACGGGAAACTTTGACCGTGACGTCTGTCGACCTGATCACAGCGCCAGCAGGGATTTTCCTTGTTGTGCAGATGGACTTACCCAGTTTGTTTAAACAAGCCTCTTCACACGCTAGGATTTTCTAAGAATATTTGTCAATATTTAAATGCAATTTTCCAGCCACTAGTTCTTCTATCTTGGATATTGCCGTAGAAACTAACTTTCTTAGGCTCTCCAAGTGCGGTCTCCACCTCCCTGATTGACTTCACCATAGCAGTCAGCTCTTGTGGCTCCAAAGAACATGCATGGTCCGTTCCCTTCATTTTGTGATCCTTTGTTATGTGTTTCTCTATTATCTACAATGATAATTTTAATTGTGTTCATGAGCAACATTAATTTCAGGTCGGACAAAAATTAAAAGTATTAAATTTGAATTACCTTCGCCCCGCGAGCAACGGCTGCAATGCATATGTGATTGCCCTTGTCATGACTTGAGTAGCCTATGGGAGCATCTGGGAATTCGGACCTAAACAAGTCTATTACCCGCAGATTGACATCTTTTGGAGCAGTAGGGTAAGAGGAGACGCAGTGTAAGACGGCAACATTATTATGGTACTTAGTGATAATGTCATACGCATGCTTGACGGTCCGTAACTCCGACATTCCTGCAAATGAAGGATATTTCTATTCATGAACCTGTCAATATTCTATTTTATATTATACGAGAGAATTCAGACCTGTAGACAATACGACGGGGATATTGGTCTGAGCAATATGCTCTACGAGCCCGTAATTATTAGTATCACCAGAGCCGATCTTAATAAAAGGAACTTTCATTCCAACCAAAAGATCCACTGACGGCTGGAAACAAAAGGTATACTTCATTGTCATGTTCCTTCTTAATTCATCCAATTTCATTTAGTATTGAAAACTGCCATACAATATCCATGGGAGATGCAGTGAACATGATCTTAGCAACTTCCTCAGCGTATCGTTGTAGTTCTCGGAATTCATCCTCAGAAAATTCAAGTCTTGCTCGATGCTCACCGTAGGTCTTTCCGAATGAGTTGGGGTTGTCATACGGGGCATCGAGGGCAGTCTTTGTAAATCGATCCTTCAGGCTGGACTTTTGGAACTTGACACAGTTGGCACCAGCGTCCTGCGGTTTAATAAAACATTTCATTCCAACTAAGGCTTAGGCTGACAGACCGATGGATGAGGCAATGCCTGAATTATACAAGAGTTACGTACTTTAGCCAGGCGGATCAGATCCTTTGCAATATTGATGTCGCCTTGGTGATTCTGACCTATTTCAGCTATGACAAAACATGGATGTGATCCTCCAATGGGTAGCTTGCTCATTTGAGGGCCATCCGTTATATGCTTGTCCCATGATGTTGTGATACTGAGAAGATACTGCCAGAACAAAAAAAAATCATCCCGATTCGACCATCAAAATTCAAGCAGTTTAATTCAATAAACGAGAATATTACACTGCGCATAAAAAAACAAAAGGCTTACACCTACGTTATTATTAGCTAATGAAACGTTCAATAAGCATTGCTCAGAAGTTAACAGTTTGATCAAAGGATCATAGCTGCCATCTAGTAAAGGAAAGCATTGATTTTCGCCACAAATTCGCTACATGGCACACTCAACATGAAGTGAATTAGGCTCGTTAATTACAACAATTCCGTGACAGCATGATACCGGTCCGATAACAGCTCCCTTGCCCTTCATCAGGACTGCATAATCAGTGACGAAGAAATTCCAAAGTACTCACCTGTTGAACGCTCATTTCCGTAGGTCTTTGAACAGGCTTGAAGACAACTGTATTTGGCTGACTGATTTGGTTAAGAATTGATACTTCAAGTCGTTCGGCGCGTGTAGAACTGTTACTGGAACTTGAATGTGAAGACATTAGTCAGTACTAATTCCCTTTTGCTTCTGTCTCTTCACGACTAGGTTGTCTGCAGTTGCTGATATGGACTGTAAAGATGAAAGGGAACTGTTTACTCGAAAATATTCCGGCTCCAGCCGTCTGGGGTTTACTTTAGCTGAGGTTCATTGCTTTTTCTTGTGACAGATAATGGAATGGATGGAGTTAGTAATACACTCTCGTGTTTCACTAACTAGACTTGTCAAAATACAGAATTAGTACTTGCCACTGCTAGTCAGACGTTTGGCACTCATTATTATAAGAAGTAGCATGTGTGCAGCAGTATCATGGGACTTAAATATAGCTGCACCACTACTTATAAAATATTTTGCCATTGTGACTTTTGTGACGACGACATAGTAAGTTTAAGATTTCTATCCCTCCCAGACAGAAACTCCTGAAAAATTGCATGTGCGTTCAATCTTATTAATTTGAATAAGAAAAATTGAGAGCCGGATTTTCCAAAATCCAGCATCTCATTCAAAACTTCAAAGCACAACTTCTTAACTAAGGCAACTGCTGAAACAATTTTGGTAAAGAACCCGACACCGGTACGGGTAGTATGAAGATCGAAACAAGTTCAAGTTTGCCGTCTCTTAAGCCCTCCAGGGCTGAATGTCCGTATAGAGCATGTGGCAGTAGTGCTACATTATGGATGTGCATGTTTATGCTGGAGTGGTTCTGTGTAAGCCCCTGATCCTCGTGAGTCTGCAACTCACAGCATACAAGAAATCTGGAGTCTTTTTATGAAGTTGTAGCTGGAGAAAACCGGGAAAGTTCTAGCTATTGAGTCGTCCCTGTGGGAACGGAGTAGAAACAATGCGGATGTTGAGCATCTCTGAGTCTTGCTAAAAGTTTGCCTTTTGCTGCAGCAGACTTCCAATGAAGCAACATATGCCCTTCATCTAACTGTTAATTAATACAGATGTTTCATGTTAGAATGCACGGCAGTAGATAATTAAATTACCATTAATGATGCTGTGAATGAAGCTGTATCACTCAGAGTAACAGAACCAGTTGGACATACTTTGAAATCATACGACCTTACAGCAGTCGGATGGCTTAGCTATTAGCTCTAGATTTCAGCTAATAGTGGCATGTATTTGGTTAGATTGAATGACAGAGTCATCAGTTAAAGAGTTCTCCCACTTCATTAATTCTGAACTGAATGCCCATTGGCCCTAATATACTGAGCCCTTTGGCGTCGCCGAGCTGCAATGTAATTACGCGGATAAGGAGTCACAAAGCCATCAATACTAGTTTCCTCAACTTGGTACTTATGTTTGCAACAGCTTCAGTCTAGCTTGTTACCATATTCTATCTCCGTAAAAATCTCAAGTCCAAACTTTTTCTCGTGGTAGTTCAAAAAATGTTAAGCTTCTTGCCCAACTGCATAGCCTAAATGTTGAAACTGAAAACGTGAGCCGGATAGATTTTTTTCTCTTTCTTTTATTAAATGATCAGAGATTGATAAAAAGTACAAGAAAGTCCAATGGTAGAAATAACACAGAAGCACGTGAGGTAATTTACAAACTGGAAGCACATGCATTCTGCTCTGCCGCCGCTAGATCAATAAAACCGCTAGGACACATCCGACTTCATACACCCAGAAGAATAACAACTGGCAGGATAACAAGCTGGATAAGTTTCCTCTCTTTTCCTGTGAGTTGAAGCAGTCTTGTTTCTAATGACGCAAGCGCTGGAAGAAAGTTCAGAACTGGAGAGATTTTTCAAAGTGTTCATCAGAATTACATCATCTTCAGTGCCACCCTCGTGGAAACCACTTAAAATTTCACTCGCTTGTTCTGTGCCAATGACAATTGGGTATCGAATGTGAATTTTTAGGAAGCAATTAAATGGTGAGTGTACTATATTAGTATTTCAAGTGACACCTCTGCTGTCTCTGTCGTAGACTTAAGGTACGAATTTATGAAACACTTGGTCTCTGCGATAGTCATCCCAAGCATTGCATTGCAATGTATACACTTGAGTACATTACACTCCTCATGCTTTTGTTCCACTCGTGACAGCTTATCTCACCTTATCCATGTACTATAGACATGGCAGTATTGATTAATGCAGTTTGCTCTTGTGTGCATTCAGACACCTTGTAAATATATCAGCAGACATTAGAAAAGGCTCGATGTTTAGTATGCACACTGTATAGTGCACTGCAGTGCACCAGGAGATTCTCCAGAGAGGTGAAAGTTGCTCCTTGGTGGTCTGCAAACTGCGGGAAAGTTCCCTAATGTCATGGATGCTTTCATCGCATGTCCTATAGCCCGCAGAACTATATTGACTTTTTTTTTGTTGCTACAATTAATTGTTCTCAGTCAATGGTCAAGGTGAGTGACTTACTTTGAGTCAAGCATTATTTATTGGGTCATTAAAACGGTAGCTACAGTCTTATCTGGCTCCTTGTGTATTTTTTATATGAGGATGAGACTGTCAAGACTTGGAGGAGGAGATTATAGTGTTGAGGATAGCGACAAACCCCTGCAGATCAAAGGCATGTGTTGTTGCCATTAAAGGGCATACGACGAGCATGGACGAGGATCTGTTGTGTATTTCTCACACTGACTGAATGTGCTACAC
Source organism: Deuterosminthurus bicinctus (assembly GCA_034698825.1). Lineage (NCBI taxonomy): Eukaryota > Metazoa > Arthropoda > Collembola > Symphypleona > Bourletiellidae > Deuterosminthurus > Deuterosminthurus bicinctus. Next base: position 5,668 of record JAQIWI010000013.1, read on the forward strand.
TTAAATGATTGGACATTTAAAAGGCTCTGTGAGAGGGTTGAACGAACTCTTGATATAAAGTAAGGCTTTTGTTGTGCCTTCCGGCTTGATATTATGGGCCTCGAGAAGAGTATATTTCTTTCTGTAACTCTCTTCCTTCACATGCATACTGTGGATTGCAAATAAGGGACACGTCAGTTATGTTGTTGTACAAGAGGCACCTACAGTTGAGCTTGCTTTCAGTCAGTTTATGTATAGAGCAGAAGACGAGGAGAAGCACCTGTGGTGGCTGTTCTGTGTAGTACGTATAGTAATTTAATTCTGCAGAATTATTCATATTTGAGTGAATGTGAAAGCTGCAGTACTCTGAAAGGCAGAGAGACTTGTAAGCGTATACACGTCATTTTTGCAATGGGTTCATTGACGATCCCATAAGACGATAAGACAGTGCGCGATTTGCATTGCATTGCAACAGGATGTACTCACAATAATGTTTGTGTAGGAGTCACTGGAAAGGTTGCAAAAGGTAATGTGTTTATCCAAATTATACAATAATCATTTCATTTTAATGTCAACTACATAGATTTAAATAGTCGGCAGTTGGATGGAACTTATTGTTGAAGAAGTGTGTATTTCCTTCTCGGACGTACTTCAGGCTGTAGTGTTTTACTCCTTGAGTTATCTATATGTTTAACTACTCCGAGAATGCACTTTAATTTATTTACGAGCATTGACCATACTGGTATAATTTTATTGAAATATGTGAGAGGAGTGTACAAGGGTACGTATACGATGCAGAATGAAGATAATAATAACTGCTGGTGTACCTCAAAGCAAACTTTCAGTCACACCTGGGTGATACGTGGGTGGCCTGCTGAATGGAAATGATGAATGTTTACAGTCTCATAATACTTGGCTAATTGAGCTGTGTTCTGGGTCATATCTAATCGCATTTTGTGCTTACATACTTTTATTCCAGATTCGACATGTTTTGCTAAAGATTTCAAAGCAGAGTTCTGGTCCCAGCTGATTACGTGCGAGAGGATTTAATAGTTTTTAAAGTAAGTCGATTCGGGAATGATCCAGTGAATGAAGACAATAATGATGCTAACAATTTTGATTTTGGTAGAACCGTGGGATTTCATAATTCATTGTGGCACCTCCAGGAGTAGAAAGCGAACTTCCGAGCTTGATAGCTCACTCCGAGGGGATTTCATCTGGCAATTGTGGGAACATTATGCCCCCGTCCACCACCGAGACAGAAATGAATGGAATTACTGATAATGGAATGTCTGTAAGTGAATTAACTCATACACACGTGGAGATCTCATTCCAACTGTTAATGAGAATTACAAATGCATGTGATGACTAAGTTTCGCACATTATGTATATGTCTGAAGATGCATGTTTTGTTTACTAATTTCCTATTTGGGATGTTGCTTGCAGGAGAATGACATTCTCAATCAAAGGCAGGAGTACTTTCAACGAGTGCTGGCGGATAAAGACAGCCAGATCAAAGCACTGGAGGAGATTAAAGCCAAAATGGAAGTGCAAGTTGCACAAGAACAAAGTGCAAGGTATGTTTTTGGGTTCGATGCACAGTGTGGTATTTCATTGAAATCGCAACGCGCCTTATGTGTCACGTCCTTCTTGTTGCTCTTTGCAAAAGCCTCTTGCAAAATCAAATGAATTTTTATGAGGTAGTGTATGCAGGATGATGATACGGCTTTTAGGTAGGAGTAATACAAACCAACGTGTTTGTCACTGATCAAGATGAGAGAAGTAGACTGAAAATCGAGAGTGGATGTGGTGAAAGAGCAGAGCTTTTTATGGAGAGGCCGTGGGTGCGGTCTTACTAGGTTGCTGTAGGTGTATTTTCCTCATTGAATCTTTCAATCTAGTTTGTAGTAGGAGGCTTAGTTTGATGATTTTATTGGAAATCACGCTGAAGGAACGGCTTGAACGTCCTGAACGTAGAACGTTAGTAGCACTGGGTGTTTCATTTGTGACTGTTGTTCTTCGATCAGGTGGCATAGTGGCAAGTGTTTCATCATCCTATTCAGGAATGAACAAGGAGTAAGTATAACTCGACGAAAGATTAAGCTTCTGGCAAAGATTTTGCATTTTGAAACTTATGCGTATCAAGTCGATGCTGCTGCTGCCTGAAAGTGAAGTGAATTTCTTTTCACGATCTTCGTGACTAGCTTCCTGATCCGGTAGAACTCATGTGCTTTTTACATGACGTGCATGCAAAATATTTGACTTTATATTGAATAATTTTGTCAACTTTTCTTCTTTCCAGCCGAGTCCTACGGGAGTATGAAAAGACAATGGCTCTCTACGCGGAACAAATAGACGATCTTAAGCAGAAGTTGGAGCGTGCGGATGGAATCAAGCAAGTTTTAATAAACGAACGCGATCAAGCCTTGGAAGACCTTCGTAATGTTGAGAACGCCTTCTCAGATGTTCACCGGTAAGATGTAGGCAATATATTTCTCCGTATTATAGTGCAAAGTATGGATTTTTTGTATAATGAGTTGTGTGGGTCACTTTCCAGTAAATATGAGCGAATCAAGATAATCGTGGAGAATTTTCGCAAGAATGAAGACATAATGAAGCAACGTGACTATGAAATGCAAATTAAATTGGATAACCGTGACAAGAAAATTGAAGCCCTCAAGCTGAAATGCCAGGACACCCTCGAACAGTAAGCACAATAAAGATTAATTTAGCCTATACTACACAAATGCAAGTACTAACGTTTATCTATCCTTCATAGGATGCATAGAGACTATGAAGACAGGCTGAGAGAAGCTGAGGATGAGACTCATAGGTTACGGGCACTGTTGCGTAAGACGGAAATGAAAATTGACAGTTTGGAGAATGATTTAGAACAGAAAGGAAAGGAGAACACGCAGTTGAGCGTCTTGTGTGATGAGCTGATAAGTGGGAAAGTGAGAAAATAACATCGTCTTCACAGTGTGAGAGTGTGACACATTTTTATGAGCCATCCGGAGGAAATTCCTTCTGTATGTAGAAACGACTCAGAAGACCTACTACACGCAAGTTATTACAAACCAAAGAAGTACAATCTCAGCAATTTCAAATCCCTGTTGTTGTTGTTGTGTATTCCGACAAGCTTTATATACTTAAAAAAGTAATCTGTTCGGTCCGCAAATTAACGTGACTGAAAGAATGCGGTACGTGTGCTTCATTCATTCAATGACTGAATGTCTTACTGAATGAATACTTCTGCTCAGTTCTACACTAACAGTATTGTGCGACGGAACGGCTTTTAGTCCTGTCAGATGTAATAATAATATTAATAATTAAGTGGTTGGTGGTGTTATATCCAAGTGTTAACCACAGCTTGAGACAGTTGCGTCAAAACAATGTGGTGAAGTGGTATATTTTTATTTTAGCATCCATCGGATGGATTTAAAGCTTTAAAAAAAGTTGATGGTATAATGTAACCGGTCAGAGCGAAAGAGTCTGGCAGATAGTGCGAATAATTTTGTAATTTTTAACGAGAAATTACTCTCCAATGTTCATCTCTATATGGAATGCAGTTTTCCACCAAGAGTTTTACTGTTAAGATTAGAAGATTAGGTATGAGGTAGCAATCTCCACGAAAAAATGCGTGTAGTATGCCGTCAAAAGTTTACGATTATTTTCCATTGTTTAAGAAGAAAACATTTGTGTAACAAATGTGCGTCAGTTTTATCATGTGACCTACCAACTAATGCAGATACTTAGAACGGAGGAGATACTATCCTCTTATATCGCTTGGAAAAAATGGACTCCAACATCAGTGTTAAGTTCGTAACATTCCACCGTACCGTGGTCTAAAATCGCGTCGCGCATGTTACAAATGAATAGATGTCATTTTAAGCCTACGACTTGCGACGATTGTGTTATTCTTGCTGAATTACGTACCTAATAATGAAATGACCACAAGAGTAATTATATATTTTATTGATAAATTAATCCGTAATAGGATATCATAAATGGTGTGTAACAGAGAGCGGGTCATGGATGCTTATTGATTCAGTACAACTTGCGTTGTAAAATTTAGTATGAGGATTTTATGAAAAGTGCTTTCTAAAAACTCGGCTGATTGGGTTGTTGAAATTCATCGTGGAGACGTCCCATAAGTTCTTTTTCATTCGTTATTAAGCACCTTCAGTTTCCATGTTGCTCCAAACATAAAAAAAATACAGAGACAAATAAAGTGCTAAGATTGCGGATTCATATGGGTTATTTTATTTCCAAAATATAAATCACATGAGTGTGTGGGGAAAGAACAGAGGTTGCATTCAGGTGTACCCACACACATAGTCACTAACATGCAATCATGGATTTGGACTGATTGCTTCACCATAGCAACATTACTAAAGACTACAACCTTGGTACACATACATCTTACGAGAGCTCAAAGCCCGCCTGGGCTTCGATGGCATAAATCAATTTCTCCCGTAGTACATGAGGGTCATTGTACTCTGGTAGCTTCAGAAGATTCATACATGTGGCAGCTGAAATATTGATTGTACGAGTTACGCAAGAGATTAAACTTATTTGTAAAAAGAAAACAAGGTAACTATGATGATGGACTTACCTGAGGGTAGTCGATCTGTCTGCCCTGCGCTTTGAATACCAAAATTGGGCACGAGATCTTTGAATCCTAGTAGAGGCGGTCTTGAGCATGATGTTACGAATTTAAGGAGCTTTCTCAGTCTCTTTTCTTCGAAACTTGCAACAACCTTCGAAAAAAAAATTCACGAGTGCTACTAAATGTACTTACGAAAATTAACAAAACAAAAATAGATGTCACACTTACTTCCCAGAAGTGAACGATCATGGGATGTGCGGCGTCATAGCCGCCGGTATAATTCGTGTGACCCTTCCAATCCTCAATATCAATGGGCTTATCGGATCCAGAGATTAGCGTCTGTAACTCTTTCCAAGTGAATAATCTCGGAATTGGACACACACTGAACAGTCCATCCCGGAAATACCGACACATTTCAGCCGTTTCCCTATAGATATCCAGTCTCATAAGTTAATCACATCTGAGAATAACTTGAGACATTATTTACCTGTTAATTTTATAATCTGCGACCAAATGAATGTATTCGATGACATTTTCCTTGCTGACAGCAATAAAGGAGCCGTTCGGTTTTAATTCCTCCGTGATAGCCTCTCCCAATCTATCGACTGTTAACGTAAAATCGAGTCCTAAGAAGGAAATTACATTGTCAATTATATCACTTATTTACATACTAAATTGCAGTTACATGGAAACTAATATCCAAAAGTATACCTAACGTATTAAAATCTTCATCGCTATAATTTTTTAAAGCGAGCAAGTTTTTGTGCAGCCCCGGGTCCAGAGTTGCAAGATAGTCAACTGCCCCAGAGACGTATCCTTTGATAATGCACAACTCCAAAAAGAAAGCAGCCAGTGGAAGCTCAAGGAGTGTTTGTTCGTAAAGGGCCTTCCCAACGAGGCGTCCTATAAGAGTAAAATGCTTCCACCAGTCGGGAACGACATATCTGGCGATAGGATTAGGATATAGGCGATTCTGAGTGTCCAATCTAAATAGTCCTCTGTTGGGGTCAACACCTGATTTAGTTGCTTCTGTTAGAAATTCCCGCAACAACCCACCACCATCTACTCCAGCCTCCATCACTCCAACAACGTTGACTAAAGATATTCGCACGTTCCCACGCAAATCTGGCACTGAAATTCCACAGAACGTCATGTCATTAAATTACTGATGATTACCCATCAACATAATAAAATTTTCCATATCAATAATGTCTGATTACCATTCTCCACTGAAAGCTTCTCAAATGCATCTTCATAAATGTAATTTCGACGAATCTGAATATGGTGAGCATTGAAGTCATATGGCATAAATCGATGATTGCGATCAGTACTAATCAATCGGTGCATTACGGCTACTCTATTCCGGAAACTGAGGAGGAAAGGAAATTCTTTGATCAATCGCATCAGCTTCGTTTCCACAGTACTTAATCTGTCAGATGGTGTTGTGGACTCAAAGTCATCGAAATGAATTGTATGTGAGTCTAGCGGAAGGGCAGCACTCAATTCTGGGCAGCAGAAGGCTTCTTCCGGAAGAAATGAAAGTCTTGTGTTCCTTTCATGGAGAGTTGCCAAAACTCTCACGATTGTCTGAAAAGGATTGCTCGTCAGAGTTGCTACGCATTGCTTAAATGCAAAAATTCAAACTCACCTTGTTGAGGAATGACTGTGAGCTTACTAACTCATCACGATCGTTTAAAACTGACTCTGAGTAGAAGTTCTTGAGTAAAGTTATCAACTCTTCCAGCTCAGAGGTTCCTAAGGGACTGCACGTAAAGAACTCATAATCGTGAGTGTAATGAATTGAATTCAAAAGCATATGGCAGAATGAAATGACTTCATCCGAGTCGCTTAACCCTAGGTTAAGGATCTGCACATAAAAACAAATATTTTAGTTTCCTGTCGCATGTCAAACAACTCGAAGACTCGTGAGATACTTACTCTTTTGTAAATGCTCTTGACAAAAGACTTTCTGCAGGACAGTTGTCCCAAGAACCTCAGCTTGGTGAAGGCACTATCACCATAATGATGAACGATTCTTCCGATAATTGGACAGTACTTCGCCCACTTACTTTTGTCCCCTTGGTCGAAAAAATTTTCAAGTTCTTTGCAGCGGTTGAAGATAGACTCTAGCTTTTCCACAATCTGTAATCCAGGTGGTGTTGATGAAATATAGTACAAAGTACAAACAATAATGGTACTAGGGTCTACAATATGAACACTTACTTGTTCGCTTTCAGCTCCACGGTTGTCACGCTCTTCGTCAATCTGCATGCTGTCTTCATCCTCATCGCTGTCAAAGTCTACAGCAGCACTTAGATTTTTCAACATCTGGGCATACCTAAAGAAATGTTATTGACTTGTAGCACCTTTCACTTCTAATGTACATTATATTGACGGTTGTAAAAGCGATAAGCAAAATCAACGAATAAATTTATTATTATTATGTAGCACCTTTCAAAATGCCTTTAAATGGCAAGAGTAACTTACTTGATGTCCACGAACTCCATGGATAATTGAATTACATTCATGAAATGTTCCAGCTCAGGAGCGTCCACCGCTAAGGAAGGTACGTAGGCTGACACTAACTCAAGCGCTGTATAAATCACGCTTCGTGGATTTTCAAATGAGTTCAAGGAGAAGAGATTGTCTAGTAGCAACTGATGTGGGAAATTTGGTCGTAACTTTGGGACTACAAAGTTGTAAAATAAATTCACTTGTGGATCATTAATGACAAATGATGGTCCCGTAAAACTCTTGAGGAATTTCTTTATGATTGATCCACTGATTTCGATAGAGTCCATCACCCGATTTCGCAAAGTAATTGTGAACGACGGCTGACTTGCAAGTTGCTTAGCTAAGAGCAAGGGCTTCTGTAAGATAAGTATGAGGGAGTCAGCCAACGGCAACGGGTTAGCGATGTAATCACGTTGTAGTTCCAACTGACTCTCCATCAGGCATCTCCACTGAGTGAAAAACTCCCGTACTTCCACTAATTCTGACCACAGTTCTGGCACAAAATTATTCTGTCTATTGTCAGCACTTAATTTTAAGCCTCGATGCTCAAGGTTAGTGAAAACCTGAAATAAAACAGACCAGAGTGAGTAAAATAAGTGTTATCGAAGGGATAAAATATGAAGGAAAGTCTCACTTCAATGAGTCGGATGAATATTCGCGACAAAGTTCGGCTTGATTGGACCCCTTGTAAACAAAGTGTGAGGAATCGACGCATACGAACCCTCCATGTGATATCAGTGCTTAGCTTGATGAGCACGTTTTCCTGTTGAGCCAAAATCTTCTTTCCCAGATCATGAAATCTCTCGCTGTCCAGTCTGATATCGCAGAACAAATTTATCCTTTTCAGTTGCTCTCCGATGGCATCCACTCCGGAATCAGTCTTCATGGAAAAGTCAAATTCTTGTCGCCATTCGTTCTTACATTGTTGTCGACTTAAATAACTTCGAACGCTAGCTTGAATTTGCAAAGTTGCAGCGGCCCGTAATCTGTCTCTCTGTGGACAACATTACATCAATTTTTATGTTATACGTACAACATCCAGTTGAAAATAATTATCACTACTACAAGACTTGCCTCTCTCTTGTTCCTTTCTGCTTGAGCTTTCTGAATGATGGCATCCCGTGATTCAACTTTTGACTTCCCACCAAGCCTCTGTTCCGGCTTTCTCTTGAAGTCCCCTTCGAATGCAAACTTTGACATGTTTAAGAACCCCAAATTCTGCAGCCCTGCTTTACAAAACAGAATGATAATTACTTAATTAAACAACCACTGAGATAAATATTACGTTATAACATACCTGAAACTCCTTAGCACGCTATAACAATTGCTCTCACACTATTGCTCAACTGATATGAGGCCTTCAATACAATCCGATCACCATGACTCAGCAAGACTTCTGAAGTAACTAAAATTTGCCGTCCCACGTATTACACTGCCAAAGCCCTCCGCGACCTGCAACTAATAATAAAGATATCATCACAGCTTATGTCATCAAAGTATAAAAATCACAAAATCCCAATATCATCTATTTGCAAGTACCTGAATAATGGACTCAAGTTTCTATTATCAGCACCGGGGTGTTATTTGTAACAGCGCGGTTGCAACAAGACAAGAGTGTGACAACTTAATCAGATTTCTAAGTCGGGTCTACCAGATTCTCGTCTGAACCTAATGATTCTAGATTTTCAACACTACAGTCAAATTAGTCACTAAGGCCAGTTACTATTTCACTTCTACACAATCACTAAATCATTTACAATCAATGAGTTAATCAGCCTCGTCAAGAATTATTACAAATTATTACAAGCTTTTTCCAATAAGACGTGTTGTTACGATGACAAGTCCGACATTTCGCTTCCCCAGTCGTCTTCTTCAGCTCTGTATAGGTTCAATGTGAGAGGAGGATGATGTTATTTTTCATGATACTTTCAAGTCTTGGCGGCTCATTGTGGATACCTTTCCTTCATACTGAAAACTGCTACGTGGATACTACTGCACAAAATGGAACACTGGAAAGATCTCACCAAATCTACTGCACAAAATATCTACTGGTTAATCTACTGAGGCGTCGGAGAGAACAAAATCATGAGTATGACATGAGGTCATGGTCGGTATACCTTTGGATACTTTCCATTTCGGAAGAGCGAAAATCAAAACCGAGTTAAACGTATGGGATTTTAACATACGAAAAAAAAAAAAATAAAGGTAGGAAATAATGAGGCAAAGGGGGGGGATCTTATGGAAAATTTCCATTTCCGAAAATAATGCCCCATTTGGTTGCCACTGGCAGAATATGCTGACAGTCAGTACTTCAATTGTCAATTGATATAAGTTGTCGAGCACACGATGTCCTATCTGCTTCATGTGCCACAGCAGCAATCGTCCATCTTCACTACCGACCTATGAACTGCTCCTTGCAAACAACGCTCAAGAAATAAATTCCTATGCGTGAGCTCCAAAAATTTGTTTCCAAAATCTACAAGAAAGTTTATCCCAAATTAAAAACAACCTGCATACATTTTTTCAATAGTTTCATTTCCAATACAAGTCAAAAAGGCATTCACATTCACCTTACTGAAACGGAATTACACACAACTATACTTGGAACTTATGAGACTTAACAGATATTTTCTTCGGAGGGCATTCCTCGACATCCCCCATATTTCCAGCGGCTTCACGTGGGACGACCTCCTCTTCATCATCACTTCCTTCGTCATCCTCATCTTGATTCTTGTTATCCATTACCTCTGACAAATTTTCTTCCATTTCGTGCCCAATAAGTCCACCTGAACCGTCTTCTGTGAGATCTATCTCCAAATGTTCGTTATCGTCATCATCTTGATCACTGCCCTCCTCCTCTTCTTGTTCTTTGAAACTCTCCCGGATTTTCTTTGCCACTGTTTCAGCATCTCGGTATTTAATATCTCGAGCAAGATCCTTTTGAGCCTCCAAGTTATTGAAGATTGTGTATGGTTCTTGCAACAAGGAGTTGTACAACATATCTTGCATTCGAACTTGAGGCCATCGGACATTACTCATCATCTTGATGACTTCCGTTGGGACGCGAATCCCCTCGTCATCTAACAAAGAGTGCACATGTTAATTCAAACGACATTTTCAAAATTTACCATGCAAATATGAAGCTATGCACAGAGTATGATACTGTAAGGGATGTGAACGTATTCAATGCGTTACTGAAAAAAGCGTGAGTGTTGGGGCGCTGAATAAATATATTATTTGTGGACTAAAATCCTTACGTTTTTCAGAGGACTTGCTAGGCTCTGGCTCCATGATTTCCGATGCGGAATCTGCTTAAGAATTAAGAAAGATTATGAGATAATTAACTGACCGATTAGTTGTTGTTCCTAACTTATGGCTCCCTTTGTGAGTGTCCCTGGTCCCTGTCTACGTAGTCGCAGCATTCCCCTTTAAACTGAACCTAGCTGAAAGTAAATTGTGGTATTAGAGGCCAAAAGAGGGTGCTGAATATGCCATGCCAAAGTTGGTAGATCTCGTCATTTCGCTCACACCACTCACCCCTTACACTTGGGATAGTAGGGATAGTAATGGTAACAATAAATAGAGTGTAAATTAAATGAGAGGTCAAACCTGAGGATATTAACATACTATGTCATGTATCGATTGTTCAATTATTTAAAGTGGAATTAATGGTCTGAAAATTGCAATCATAGCAAAGTCATACACAATTGGATGTTTGCACTGCACTGGTATGCGGGCGAACAGCATCTTTGACAGCACTGTTAACGTTGACAGCGAGCTTACGTGCATGGAGAAGTATGTGTGAAATAATTTGGAAAGAATTTTTAGCATTGTGCAGGATGGCTTTGTGGGGATAAATGAAAGGATTATGTCACAAGGTACAAGGGCAGGTAGGCAGGCAGACGCTGATTTAATAGAAAGTTGGTAGAGTTGAAGAAAATCAATGTTTCAATAGAGTGGGAGTTGATGAATAATCTGGGGGCATTTAAGGCTGCAGTTGTTGTTGTGAATGAAGATAGTGAAAGAGGAGGATACGACTTACACTTGTAATACATTTTGATGGCCAAGAATGATGATGTGGTGATGAGGAGGATGAAGAAGAAGATGAGAATGATGATGATGATGATGATGATGATGATGATAATACGTGAGAGTGGAGCTGTTGCTCAGCCAGGGTCGGTCTTTGTACTTGAGAATTGACGAGTGCAAAGAGTGAGTTGCGTGTCGTCAAGGAGGCTTGTCTACACTACTACACTACACAATCTTAAGGTGAATGTGTAGCATTGTGGCAGATTCACTACTGGCGAGAAATATAGGTCGAAGAGTGAATAAACTTTGTGTGCAAAAGAGACTTCCGCACGAGAGTTGACTGTGATGGTGCGGGGAAGACGGGGATGATGATGATGATGAGCTTTTATACTCTCATCCGCCAAGAATGAAAAACATGATAGACGAGACTTTCTGGAATGGATTCGATGAGTTTTCGTACCTTTGTGTGTGCTGATGTTGTTGTGATGGTGCTTCTTTGCACATTGCTAACTCACACTCAGCTCCTTCCTCTCCTTCTTCGTCGTCCTGATGATTTGTGTTCGTTAAATCAGTCGTCTCATTTGACTACATTACACATTACGGACGGACAAGTCCCTGTGGATAAAGACTTGTCCTTCTCTCCTCTTCAGGTTTTTGCACTCGAACAAACATTCCGGTAAAAATAACTAAGTGATCACTTACAGAAGACAAGTGAATGATATTGCTATACCCTCTTCGTGGTGTCCCTACAGTCAGTGTCGTAAGCCCGTGGAGCTGCACGCTGTTACCTCAACTATCCATTCATAATTAACATCAAGAACATAGGCATTGGGTAATAGTTACTGATTAGGAGAGAGAAAAAACCTGAGAACATGGGCAGTCGATAAGCTTGATTTTCCATTTCACATGCCTGCCCTTTAATATTGACTTCAAGAAATGAATAACAACGAAAGAGAAAATATCTTCCTCACAGTCACTTTGTACTACATGGTCGATTGAATTTTTACGTTTTGCCTTCCCGATGATCAAAGCAAAAGCTTCAGTAGTCATAGGAAGAGGCTGTGATGGCCAACATCTTAATAACTAACTAAGCTAACTGCTGCACACTATTGTCATGTGGGGAAAAGCTTCACTTTTCTTGTCAGAAAAGGTTGAAATGAAGTTCAATGATAACGTGTACATTAACGAACCAACATCTGACGACTCACTTGCGTTTGAGTCTCTATAATAAATAAAATGTCAGGTGCCATATGATGATAATGGGAATCCAAAGTGAATATTACAACTCTGACCCCTCTCACTATAAGTGGCCATAAAAAAACCTGCCCTCTTCATCCGTTTCATGGTGCTGTTTGCAAAATAAATGCAGTACGGGTAAAATTTTCACATTCTCTCTGTTGTGACAGTTTCAGATAATTGCCAACTAGCTGAAAGTTACTGAAGGCTAAGGATGGGGAACCTCTTCCTCATCCTCGACGCTCAACTCTCCTCTCACATTGCTCTTGGGTGCGGACATTCAACTCTAACCAAGTAGCCCAGGTTCATGGCACATATACGCACACACACATACACAGACTAGTGCGAAAAAAAAGAAGTATTACCATTCAATGGCCTGTTATTATGTTCATCCCTTTGATGGTCATTTAATATTACATGCTTGAAATAGTTTTAAATTAAATAGTGCCTACTCGCGTGTGCCCAACACTCCATTAGATTCCCGGAAGAGGTATCATAATGAGAACTACGCCACAATTACCGGTACTTAAATTCCCACTATGCTTACCCTCTAGAAAGCCGGGTGTACGAGAACCTTTACATGCAATCATGTCTCCTTTCCTTTCCAAATGAAAAGGAAAACTTGTGTAGCAAGCGACATTGAAAAGAAAGAGAGAGACGAAAAAACGAAGGAAGGGAAGCTAAAATGTAGAGTTTTTGTTGCTGAAAAGGACCGAAAGACGAAGGAAGTTATGAGAAAATGATGATTATGATTATGATGGTTCCCTCTTAGTCCTCATTGTTTGTCCCGGAGAGCGCACGGTACTTTCGCACAGTCACGGACGCGAACGTGTGGGACGTTTCCTTCTTGTTTTTCTGCCGGTATCTTTTTCTTTCCCTCGTCATCATGATACTCGCTTCAAGCTCTTATACATGACCGCAACAAGGAAGGAAAAGGTTATACACGTCCCTCCACGTTGAGGTAGATCGGATTCAATCACATGTTTTACACTCACTCTCAACAATGTTATAACCCATTGAGCTCTCTTCCTCATATCCCTGGCAGACAATTTTTTCTGTAGCTTGTCTTCTTCTCTTTCATCTTCTGCTCATCCTCCTCTTGGTAATCTATTGAAATCATAAAAAAAATGAGTGGAGAACCGTTTGTTCACTTTTCATAGCTGTCCAAGACAACAGAGGATCATCATTCCTGTTCTCTTGTTATTGTTGTTGCAAGTAATAAGTTTGTTGAAAGTGAGGGAGGATAGGTGAAGTGCAAGAGCAGTAGGATTAGTAAGTGATAGAACTGGCAAGCATCCTTTTTCTCTCTGTGCAATAATAAACGGACGATTTGAAAGTTCAATCTAAACCCTCCAGTTTGAGTAGGTGCATACTAGATTTTTTTTTCGTCGGGCTATTGTTGCTATGTATTGTTTCGTCTTCTGGTCCATCATATGTGCAAGATAGATTGCTGACTGTCTTCTTGACTGCATGGTTGTGTTAATGCATTGATGAGATTACTTGTTGTGTACTCAGCAAGCCTGTTGTTCTTTCGGGTACGGTCTCCTTCTCTTCTTGATTCAGGAAGCACAATTCTGAACAAACGACCACTACCGCAGGGACCCCCTGAATACCTGGGTACCGTAAGCTATGAGTCGGGTCAACGTCCGACGTCATATCCCTTTCCTACTGTATTTACTCCTGGCCTCTCTTTTTTCCCTGTTGGCATTGCACAACTTTTCCTTACACAAATAGGCTAATACTTGTCTTTTGAGTTGTACACTCTCGCTCAGTGTGGTTAGCCCGCACTAACCGTACCATCGTTGACAGTCTGCGTGCGGAAGACGACAGAGAAGAATTCTTTCGAACCAATTGTTTGCTTTCATACCGTCCATCCGTGTATTTACACAAATCTTCTTTACTTCCTTCTTGTCCCACCTGCCCGACATGAATCATAGGTTCAAGTCATAAGTGGTAATAATGATGGCATGACCAGCACCAGCATTACAAACCATTTCCCTCTCGCTCCCACCTTAGCTTCTTCTACTTCATACTTCCTTCATGAAATCACTTTTCGTGCTAATCTGATAAAAAATTCACAGTTATACAAAGTCAACAGTTTCCATCATGGGTTCTCATGCAGACGCACACACTTTGCACACCCATGCGGAGGTGAATGATTGCTCCACTATCGTCTACTATGCCGGGAGCAATATAAGTAAGACACTGAGGAAGAGTATGCTACATGCGGTTAAGAACCTTGATCGTGTCTCGGATGTTACTACAAGCGATTCGTCGTTGTGCTTAATTGACAGTGTTTTCCCCACTGCTGTGTGTTCAACTCTCTCACAGTTATGCACTCACTTACACCTTCGCCGGTCAGGTGAAATGATGGAGCAGTGCTAGAAGGAGGAAGTGAATATGCTGTCATCTCTCACATACCGTTAGCCATGTTGATAGGGGTGCAAAGTAATGAATGAAATCACTCTTGCTCCATCCATTGTTTACCCTCCGCTTCCCATACTGAACGATGACTTGGTGGTCATTCAGCGATCATTAGCACCACCACCTTTCTTTTTCCTCTCATGCCTGCTTATCTGCCGGCTCAACCGGGAAAACCATTATGCAAACCATGGTAGAACACTCATGTGCTTCTGTGAGTAGTAATGAAAGACGGGAGACGAATAAAAGATGATGTCCTGTGGTTTCCTTCCTTCCTGGATCACTCGATCCTCAGCCTTCGCAAAACATGTGCCCCTTTGAGGCAAGATTGTTGTGATTTATTACTATTATTAGTAAGGATGGCACGGGAACAGAATGACACTACGTACACGTAATTACACACACATGGCCGTGACAAAGTCCGTGATTAAGACTGACCCTGAAGTAATAATTGCCCTTGCGTCGGACGGATGATGGTCCATGTAATATGAAGAGCATAACATAGGAGCACTTGACCATGGGAAAGTCATTATTATGATCCATTGACCAGTTTGTGTGTGTGTGTGTTACATAGTATCCAGGCAGGCTCCTGCGATAGCTATATAATATTTATTTGAGAAGCAGGTAAAGCACCTTACGTGTACCCACAGAGAGATGTTTGGAAATTGAAAGGGACTAAGGATATTGACGAAGGTCTTAATTGCAGGTGAATAATGCCCACTTTTGCTTTTCACCTGCAATGTTCTATACACAAGGATCCAGCGACTATTTTACCTTGTACTTCCCTTGTGATTAGAACGATTATCCTAGCGTCTATATTCTTGCCTACTAGTGCGATTGTGCATTTTTGTGTTGTGTGTCGGCCTGTCTGCCGAAATGTTGAAGTTTTCGAATGGAAGACAAGGAAGAAGAGGGAGGCAAACATTTATTAGGATGGATGGTCTGGTCGTGGTGGTACTTTGGTCTCGTATAGTCCATTTCCCTTTGCATCTAATGACATCCACCAGACGGTCGTATAACCTGAGATTTAGATTGAAAATGTTTTCTATTTATTACACCTGAAGCGCGTCTTCCTCACTATTTTTTCCACAAAATCAATTGTTCCTCCCGCATTGTTATCCTTCGTAAGTGTTCTTGAAGGTGAAGGCATATGAAAATAAACGTGATGTGGTGAAGCATACAAGTTTAGAAAAAATATGCTTGGCAGACTTCAAGTCATCCGCCCGCATCCAGTTTCAACAAACAAGCTGAGAATTCTTCTTCTCATTGACGACACAATCGTAAGCACTTCGACAAGCTATGTCTTCATTTCAAGACTAAAATGCCTAAATCAAGTCTCAGCCATCAACATGAGATTCAAGTTTCCTCAATAATAATAGTAAGGTTAACCGTAAAAATGTGGTGGCAGGAGCGGATATACTGTTACTATGGTACGCGCCATCAGTATTATTTAGCATTGTCTTCCACTTTCGTTCCACCTGAAACGCCAAAAAATCTTTCGGATCATTAATAATAGCACGTGGAACAATCCTGTTCATACACGGAGGGACACTTTGGCTCAGGTTAAACTCGAAGGGCTCGTAAGTTTAGGGAGGAACAACAAGAAAGGTAACTTTTTTCCAATCGAAAAATCGCTGGCTATTGAGACGGACCGCTAAGATTTTTGCCGGTGGTGATGTTGGTGGCGGTGGCTGTGGTTATGCACACGCTGAGGAGGATTATGTTTTAAGGTACACATACACCCATAGGGGCTTTCCAAATGAATACATACGACCCTGCCATGAACCTTACAATTACTCTAGTGGGTAGATGCAGTAAATTTGGGAACAAAAATAGAATTTCACTTTCACATCCATTGTTTGACAGGACCGGACTATTATCTCCATGTTTTCACTGGATTTTTGACAGAGGCTCTTAGTGCCTTTGCTCTTCTACCGCAGGAGCAGAGCAGTCGTTTGCCCACACTTTGAAATTATTATTATATGGAGCATGCTTGTATGTATATTTGGGACCCTTGTCTGCATGGTCAATGCTCAGCATTGATACCTTAGGCTCCTGCTTCAAGTATGCACATCGTGATCAACTTATGGACGGAGATTTGCTTAGGACAAGGCGCCTTGCCTGCGAACAACCGTCCGTTTGCTCCTGACCTTGTGAAGCGGACAAGGCTTCTAATTAAAGAAGCTATTCAGTGTCCATCGTCGGCTAGTAAAGCTCACCTACCCACGTGGCCACCAAGTTCACGTGCTTATGTACATCTACACAAGATGAACTTGGCCGGAAATGGGTGCAATGCTCAGGGTATTCATGGTCCCTTCGTCCATCCCTATTACATAACACGTACCTCTGCATGTTCAGTACAATGAGCCGGAATAGATAATGTTTACATGAAACGGCCAAGACAATGATTCAGATGCATTTACCAACAATAAAAACAACAACAAGAGATAAACGAATAATTCTGTTGAAAAATGTGGTACAGACGGTTCATATAGAAAATAATTGTTATCTTCCAGCCAAAAAGTTATCACCACAACACGAACTATTTATGGAGAGGATAAAGTCAGTCGTACTCCTGTAGGGCAGCTGATGATTGGAATATGAAGGTCCCGGGTTAGATTTTTTATTCATCTTCAAATGGGGGGAATGAAAAATGTATGTAAATAGTGTATCCACACGCCATGCAACTCAAGTCTATACTTAGCATGGTGGATGAGAGTTAAGCAAAAAATTCAAATAATAATTGTTATTATCATCATAAGGATGGATGAGTAGCAAGTGGGTACGGACAGAAAGCATGGTCATTCTTCTCCAGTTTTCCCATTTTCTCTCTCTCTCTCTCTCTCTCTCTGTACCTCATTGTCGCGTGTGCTCATCCTCCTAACAAACTTTGGAAGAAGCAGACGTTTCCTGAGATACAATCTTTTACGGAAAGTACAAGTGAATGATTTTACATGAGTGAGCTTGATTGTCTTGACATTATCCGCGTAGGAGGACCAACTCTGCGTAGTCTGCCACTGGGAGTGCGTGCATGCATGAAAAATCCACTGCCACCCCCAACTCCTAGTTTGTTGAGCCAAGTCCACATTTGCTTAACTGCTGGAGACCATCTAATCCGCACACGCACTCTTCTCATAATCTTTCGTTTTGTATTCCAGCCAAAGGCAAAGAGATTACAAGTCTATCATGTCTACTCTTTTGCAATTTAGATTATTACGCACAGGGAATGAGGGCTGATAGGAAGCTATCACTATCAACTAATACCTCATACAATGACCAGTCGCTTGCATTTAGATGCCAGAGGAACATGCGTATGATATGAGCAAGGAGTATGTGTAGTGTCGTTCAATCGTCAATCAACAACTTGGTCCAGCTGAGCAAGTTGTAGTAAGGCAAGTTCACGCCCGTATATGTTCCTGTATGAGAAATGTGAGAGCTCTCTCATGTATGTGCATTGGCCTGGAGGCGTTCAGCTGCATCAACTAACTCTGTTGATGTTTTTTATGGGCTTCCATACGCAAATCTTAGTGAATTTGCTCGTTTGCGAATGACCTCTGTGTAGGTTCTTGAGCGTGCATAATACGCGATGTAATTATTTAACGCGCCTCCTCATTATGCGTAGCTTGGAGATCACGTCCACATCTTGTTCATCATCAACTTTGCTATCCGAAAGGCTAGAGCTCACTACCTTCTCAATAGAGCTGATACAGATGTCTTGACTGGAGACATGCATTTCTAATTTGCTCTGCGGTGAGACTGGCGAAAATTTTTAGAGAGGAAACATTGAACTTGGTCTCATTTTCGCATGCGAACGGGCAATGTACGACTTTTTGGATCCGCAGGTCGTCCTTGCAGTTGTGCAAAGAAAGATACAGACGATGAAGGTGAACAATGACTGGGATATAAAGGGGCTACACGTTCAATGAACAGATGAAAAGTCGGACAAGACTTTGCATATTACCAGAGACTTCCGGGGATGACGAGTTGTGGCGGTAGTAATAGTGTGAAATGTGGCGGTAAAAGGGTCATACAGTGATAAGTTAACACAGTGTTCATCCCCAACCAGAGTCAGAAAAGGTCGTGGAAGTCAGACTTTTGACTATAGAGTGTTGGTATGTGTCTACTCAGTGCTCCTGTTATGGGGGCATATAGTAAGAGGCTTTTGGTGAAGGAGGATTGCAAGAAGAGAGTGCTGAGTTGCCCACAAGCCTGACGACTTGAGGGGGATGGATCTTTTGAACGATGCTTGTCTCTCTCTCCTTTCCACTCACATGCACGCTCACACATTCAAAGGCACATATAAGCTGTGAATGTGTACACACACCTCAAGTTCCCATGGGGGTCTCAACCCTGTTAAGCATATATTTATGCACTTCTCTCACCACCACCATCACCACCACTCTACACACTCTACTCCTTGACTAGGCTGGTGCGGCTGCAAACATCTGACCACTTGAGCGGTGCACAGCACGGTGAAAACTAAGGCGCTTTTACTGTGCAGACTTCAGTTTTCCGTGAAACCTCGACCAGTTAGTTCCCACTGTGAGCTGCTGCTGACATTCTCTCTGACTTGAGTCAGCTCTCAGTCCCCATACCGTATATAAATACAAGCACTCTCACTGACAGACTTCCAGTGTTTGACTTCCGTCGAGCCGTACAACAACGCCTTCCGGAACCTCTGCATTTTTTTATATTCTCACGTTGACCAGAAACGAATTACTGTCCACTACGACGGCGACGATTGACGAAGACAATTGGAAAGGCGACGACGACTAAACTTGAAGCCAGTCCCACCATACCCAGCAAGAAGCCAAAAACTTTGGCGTAAGGAGAGAGAAGAGACTCAGCTGAGTTGACCTCCGTTGAACTTGTGGACGCAGCATATTTTGTATTCGCCGGCATTTTTGGCCGTCCTCCAGAAAAATGATTCCCGAGACATTGGACCCCACTGGCCTTTATTGACCTTCACATCGTTCCCTTTCTGTGCCATCGTCCTCTGAAACATAACAAGACAACAACAGCTTGCAAGAACAACAGCAAATCTTCCTGCAACGATCCGTTGCTTTCTATTTTGCCGGTAACTGCCGCCAATTGATTTCCTACTTTTTTTTGTTGCTTGACAAAAAGACAAAGTTGTCATCAAAAAGACAACAAGATGGACCCACCGAAGAAGTTGGACCCTACTGGTTTGTATTGAAAAATACACCAAAAAATATCAACAGCATTGTCTGTCCTCCATAACCACAACATCTTTTCACCAAGACACACACATTTCGGCTTAATTGACGAAAAGAAGCTTTCGGATCCCACCGTAAACGATTTTTTCGTTATCCTCGTAGTAATCTTCCCTGCACAAATCAATTATTATTCTCACCAAAATGACCAACAGTCCTAGTTGCAAAATAACCATGGAATCATCATCCTCAACAGACAAAATCTACTGTCACACTGCCAAGTAAGTATTTGTTATTATTATTCATGCTGTTCATTACTGCCCATAATAGCACTTGAGCTAAGGATACCCTGTCACTTTTCAATGTGTTGGTGTGTAGCTTACAAAGGTGTGAGACTCAAGCTTGATTAGCTAGCACTTTGCTCGCCATGTGAATTCACTCTATAGTGTTTATATACACACACGCAAGTGTTAGGCCTTGGTGAGATTTTGATTAAGATTTTTTACGCATTTATTTAGTGTTCTTGAGGCTGTCAGTTTGTGAAAAAGTGTGCGGCAACCTACATTCCATCGTCATATGCTGTGGTGGCTGTATGTACACTCTGAGAACCTTACGATACATTTAAAATGTGTCGTTGGTTCCTGGTGCTTTTCTTAAATCAAGTCATGGGTAATAGCAATAATTATTCTTATTGCTGCTGTAGTGTCATAGAACCAAGCATGTGTATGTGTGTGTTGTGCAGTATAATTAGGTGTGCGACTGACTTGTGTACATGTACGTGTACAACGCACAGTGACAGAGTGCACAGAGGCGAGGATTATCATTGCTGCAACAACAGCAAGGTTGAATCACGCAGCATAAAATTAGCTGATGACAGGGACTATTGACAATTTATTTCGCGAGCTCTCAATTAAAAGTCGCTCCTGCCTTTCGTGCCTGCTCACAAGCGTTGGAATTTGAGGAGCAAGTTGAGAAGGAAAAATGCAGGAAAGGTTGTCATTATAGAGCATTAATAAGTGTGCCAGGACGCATGCACCTTTTGTGGATACGCCTCCATGGTGGCCTACCTCATTATTATTATGGGGATAGTGATTATTACACGTCCATGTTCTAGGCCTCTGTCCAGCTCAGTCTTATTCCAAG
The DNA here is from genome assembly GCA_034698825.1 of Deuterosminthurus bicinctus. NCBI lineage: Eukaryota > Metazoa > Arthropoda > Collembola > Symphypleona > Bourletiellidae > Deuterosminthurus > Deuterosminthurus bicinctus. Next base: position 26,773 of record JAQIWI010000013.1, read on the forward strand.
TAGCCGCAGCACCTTTATTTATCACATGTTGACCTAATATCTCCTCCAAAGGAGAGTAATTATTTCAAGAGTCATGTGCTTCTGACGATACATTCCACGTGTTTAGCCCATCAGTAGCTCGTCTTCGGTTCTCTGTTAAGACATATGTAGCCTACATCTGCGTGGAAAGTTTGTCTCGTTGACTTATGGTGCATTAAAGGAGGTGTCCTTGCCAATTACAAAGAATCGAACCATCTTTTGTCATTTCAATATTTGGGCCAGTTCATCCAAATATTTAATTATCATACTTTGGAAAACTTGGACTAATGACGTGAACTGTCCACAGGTACAAGAACATGTGTAGATGTATGTTACATCAAGCCTCTTCCGGGTTACACCCTTTCCGCAATCAGACTTGCGTGTGATATATTTTTGCTGCTTATCAATACTAGACTGTCAATATGAGTTGTCCTCTTTGAACTAGATCTCATATGGGCTGAGCAAAATGTTCTGGCTGTTCATTCACAGTCGTAGCAAATGTAGGAGTGATGATGATGCTCTGCTGTGTACGCTTTTCTCAGAAAGTTGATACGAAGGGCTTTGCTTTTTGCTAAGTTTATGACTCCACTTATCGCGCTCACTGGTGTTGGAAGAAGGAGGCGAGTATGGCTTATGTAAAGTCAAGTTTGGCATGGCAATGTGCATGTTGGAAGAAGGCACATGATTTTGATTTGTGTCACGGTGGCGGCGCTGAGTACACAGTGCACGTGAGGTCATTAGAGGAGAGTCCATGCGGGGCTGAAAATGGGCACATGGCTGTGGAAAGAGTTCATTTCCACGAAAAATTTCGCGGTCAGCGAAGTTTTCAGGCTGTCATATAGTGGTTAGAATTACTGTCAGTTGACGTCTTCACACGGGTATTTCTGCTGCCTGAGCCGGCCGGGGTAGCATGATAGTACAGGATTTGAACCATTGCACTTGAGTAAGTCAATATTGGACATATTTTCACTATTATAGCGGATGTGGCTCATACCTTTTGATTTATACCATTTTTATGACTTGGAGAAAATCTCACAGGTCGGGCATTTGTTTCAAATCATGGGATTCTTTCCTCTGGGGTCCCCGGGTCAGGCTATTGTTAAGATACCGGAATGCATGACTTCCCCCTTTGTATATAGAACGTGGGAACAAGACCTTTTGATGCAGTTTCTAAGCCGCATATTGAACTTTCTTGCACTCTTTTTAATTGCTGTTGTCTTTGCATATTTCTTCGCTGTGCACAGCAATGTGCTGTGTTAATGACGACCTACATCCGTAATTGATTATTATTGCTGAGATGGTTTTCACTGGAAGTAACGGTTACTATTACCTTTACCACAAGCTTTGAGAATAAGTGCATCCTTCCGTTCATCTTATTTATCTTACATACTATCCTTCCGGCTGTAAATTTCCAAGGTCAAATTGAGAGAATTTTGCACTGCATTCGCTGCTGAAAAAATGACTGCTGAATTTATCCATTCTCATGGAATCTGTTGTGTCAGTTTCCCTTGATTACAGAGGATGCAGCATGGTTTTTATCATCCAGTTCATTCATATAAACTTCACATGTACGTGATGCGAGAAGGAACATAAGAAATGGACAAGGTAAAGTTGACCGGCATGCAGCTGCTCCTCTTTTTATCCCTCACACGCACGTTACATTTGACGTGTGTGGCCTGTCCAGTACAGATGCTCATTGTGCATCTGGAAGCTATGCTTAAGTACCCTCTATTTCCTGTCAAGAAGTGTGCCGACGGCCCTCAGGGCATGGCGCAAATAAACGCAAAAATCAACCTTAGATAAGAAACTGTGAAGTCTTCGCTAATTGTTGAGGCTTACTATTACTCATGCAAAGGCTTTTAAAAAACTTTCTGGTAGCATTAGATGACACATTGGGATATGTTCGTTGCGTCAGTGTGGAAGTATTCAAGCTTTTCTGAGCCATATGACGTCCTAGCCTCAATAGAAGTTGTGTGTGTATAATTTCTCTACAATTGTTACGAAATGAGCCAAGCTTCAGATCGTTTTGTATTCATTTGCCTGTCACAATTAGCTATTATTCTCGCCTTTTTCTATAGCACATTAGCCCCATAAAGTGCAAATGGGAAAAATGATGTGAATGGCTAATGATATTACGTCAAGCATCAATATTACATACTATTTCCATTCATAAGCTCCAGATTTCTATTGCCATGCTCCGCTTTCCTGGTTTCTCATGACGTGTGCAGCATGATAATGAGTGGCTTTTGTTCTTTCGTTCAGCTGCAAGGATTCATAATTGATTAAAGCCGGCCGGTGAATGTGACTCACATGGCACATGGCGAGCAGAAGGTTTACAAGGGAAAGGTGAAAGCCGCCTTGGCAAAAATGCAAGAACACACACATAAGTATCTTCTCCCTCTCTCTCTCGCTCTCCAGACCTGACCACTACATTTTTACCATTATGAAACGTAAAAATGTGGCGTGAAAGTATATAGAAGGAGAATAATTATGATTTTTAAATAAATGGGCCAGAGGTAAAATGATGAAAGGAGCTGCACGTACTGGTTTTCCAATTTCTATAGGAAAACCGGTACAGGGGAAGTTGTTTTCCATTGCTCTAAATTTCCTTACTTTTCATTCAGGCTGGCGGTAAATGAGTCAAATTGTAAAAGTTGTTTCCTTTCAATGCCACGATCATTATGTTTCGGTTGCATATGCAACCATCCATCTGGACGTCTCACTGGCTATTTTTGAATGCAAAACTTGTTTTACGACCAGGAATACTGTAAAAGGGACCGAAGGTGTTAAAAATCCGCTCTGGTTCGTTTTGTCCGAAGTTTAACAGCCCAAAGCGACCGACAGCAGCCGTCTGATGTGTATGTTTGTGCGTATGTGTGCGTGCCTTTCTAAATGTGAAAATGTCACGGCTTACGTAATGACTGGAAATAACCTAGGTAATGGTTCAAAGCATCATTCCAGAAAAGTATGTTATAGCGGGACCCACAAGGAGGGTTTAATGATACGAGGATTGTCGTTGTAAATAGATTGCATTTTTTCCCTATCTTTTCCTTGTAAGAGGATGTGCGTAAAAAGCCGACAGTCTTGCAATGCTCTTCATGCATTGGAGAAAAAAGAGAGCTTTTCCATACTTTTTTCCCCAACTTTTTTCACCCTTTCCCGACTGAAATAAAGTTTCCTATGAAACATCTGCTGCTAAAGAGCAAGATGAGAAGAGGTGGAGAGTTGGAAATAAGTTTCTTATGTGGCGGAAGGAATAGGAGACGAGGATTTTTTGCCAATTTTTCCATAGAGGACATGTACCCCCTCCCACTACTGGGTCATGAGAATATGAAGGAGTAAAAGGACTGAAAAAAGAGTTTTATCCGCTGTCTTCATGTGCACCTTCATCTTCTGTCATCTTTTCATTCCCATATGCGGCCATGTCGTATACATGTTTGCGCACATGATGATGTGAGGGTGGAAAATCTTGTTGTAAAAAGTGTAGCAAAGAGTTCATGCAAACACAATTATGGATCATAGGAGAAGCGTCCACCGGTTTTTATACGTCCACGTGCCACTTTATTCCTCGTAGACATGACAGCAGTGACATTTCCATGTGTGAGGAAAATGTTTAAGAGAGAAATGTCCAGGTTTTTAAAAAAAATCTTCTCCCCCTTTCCCAATATAAACCCTTTCTTTATCTGTTGTGAGCGACGAAGAAAAAGATGGTCATGAAAGGGGAGACGGGAAGACGAAGGAGGAGAGAGTTGACAAAAAAGTGTATGAACGGCTTGGATCAATTTTTTCTCATCAGTTTCTTTATACAAGATTGAGTCATTGAAAAAGTGACGGATGCTACACCAACATCACTATCTGCTGTAAACTCTCCACCGACCGCCTGGTCGGCTTTATTTAGGGATGAGTAAAATTTCCCTTTCATGAACAACAAAGACCTGCCCCCACACTGTATAATTTTGAAATAAATTCCAGATTTCTGTGTCGTTACCTGCTTCATGAACACACATATGCGTGAAGCCAATGCACTCACTAAATCGGGCTGTAGCCCTCCCTCGCATAATATAGGCTATGTGAGCTCTTGTTGCCAAAGCAATTGGGATTCAGCCCTTTGCAGCATTTCCATTTAGTGGATCTTTAACCTCTACATTCTCGTATGGCTGTGCAAATTCTCTGTTGCGTAGTGCTTTGCACTTCTTGCCACTTCAAGTCTGACTTGAAGCATGAGGCAAGCATCGTAGGTATTCAAGGCAATGATCATCATAAGTATTAGACAGACTGAGGGACTATGAGGATGTAAGCGGTTGTGGCCGAAACTCTCCGTCCAAGTTGCTTCACATAAAGGAAGCGCCTGGATATGTTAAGGCAGGCCGGGACAGGAATATCTACATAAAATCGCCACCATGATTACCACAAGAACCGACGTACTCAAATGAGTGGGGAGGGTGAGGATTTGAAATTAAATATGGAGCCAAGGTAGCGTGTGAGAACTAATGTGTTGTCTTCCCTTGTAGCAATGAACGAATCCGATATTTATGTAGATGATACATGGAGAAATGCATCTACAAAAACCAAAGGGAGGATGGTGACAAAAAATCTCATCATTACTATTCCTTCCTTGTGTGTGGCATCAAAGTCTCTCTACCCCTGACAAGACATTTTATATTGCTGCCCCATAGGATGATATAAAAATAATATATTAAAATGGATCTACGGAAATTATGCTAATGAGTGTTTCCTTTCCTCTTCTCCGATCCACTTGTTCAGGCAGTCCACATGGACAAATGTAGTCCTTCAAGAAGTCCAACAATATAAGGGACCTCTCTCTCTCTCTCACTTGTCGCTCGGAAGCTTGAATGATTGAACATTCTCTGATCATTGTGGTCGTCATTAATATTCCCACATTATATTACCCTTGAGTCAGTCAGACAGATGGGAAGTTGGTCCCTCAGGTTGAGGCTCAAGTTCAATGGTGATTTGAAAGCACTTGAGAGAATGTCCAGGGAGTAATGGCACCGATTATCAGCTCCACTCAAATATCTCTACGCACATAACAAGTGGCAATTCCCTACCTAATGAACCCTCATCTTGTGGTTTGTGGGTTTTGCCGGCTTTGGTATGAGGAAGCAACTTGACTGTCGTTATTCAGTTGCTCTCATTCCATCATTCACATATCTCAACTCAACATTGCATTGCACTCGGTTATAGAACAAAAAAAGGATGAAGGTGTTATTATTATTGGAAAAATCGAGGAAAAAATCACTTTTTTCCCTTCCGATGGGCATGAATGTTAGGTATATTGAGGGCTGGCTAAAGATCGATCCCAACTAGGACAAGGTACTAGAGATACATTTGCTATCATTAGTGAGTACAAATGCAATTTTTAATGGACAGCGTAATAACATCATGAGTGAGCAGTAGGGACAGAGATCAAGTTCATAGAAAGTCAGGGAAATTAGCCGTCAAATTGATTAGACGTAAGGGTGTAGTTGAACGAGTTGATCAACTAAAAACAAGTCTGATTAAAATGAAAAGTTGTTTTGGAATTTCTCATGTACACTTATACAAGAATAGAACAAGGAAGTGAAAGATAGGTCTCAGGTTGAGTTTTACAAGCGGATTTCAGCCCTCGATCACTCACTCTTCTTGTCTTTTCATGTCATTATTATTCACGTTGAGTTTGATTGTCAAGTTAACAATATGTACGAACTTTATAGATGTAAATTCATACAGGGCATGAATGACGACAAATGTCGTTTGTTTACACAGGACTCATGCAAGTAATACTGAAATGCATATTGAAGTGAAAAGGCTTGGTTCAGACGGTAATACTATTTATAATGACAACATATAGGCTCGTCAATGTCTCTCTGTCTTAGAATGAAGACCAGTAGCTTGATCATTATAGAATAGCTGAAGGAGTATTGAAGCGGAGGACGGATTTTTTTTCAATATTATTCATACTCAAGCATATAGAAGGATACAGAGGAGTGGCTATGCTATAAAACTGAGCACATACGAAGGCATTATTCAATGTTGATGCTCGATAGGAAAAGAAACCTCTGCCGACCATTAATTTTAGCTGGTCAGACATTGGCCTCGAGTCACCGTTAAAGGCCGATGCACTTTTATTCCAATGCCTGGAGCCAAAGAGTAACCTACTCTTTCTCACAGCTGATTTCCCACTTCCATCAACATCCTCCTCCTCTTCCTACGCTCACACACACACTTGGACTTCCTCACTCTCGTTCTCAAGTTTGTGAAAAGGGATTTGCCAATTACCTTCACACTTCAAGACAGGTAGTACACACATGTCCCACTGATTTCTCACGTGTTTATCAAGCGATGAGCAGTACAACTTGTTTCATTCATACGCTCGTCCAAGTCTCAATGAACTTTCCATTAGCTAATGGTTAAAGGATTTGGAAAGCACGTGCTATGGACTATCTTAAGGGATAGGGACGTTCCCTCACGGCGAAATGCTCCACGGCCTTGCCACTTTCTTTTGCATTGGCGATTGAATACATATGTGTGGTAATGCAGATGAGATATGTTGCTGGTTTATTCATTCATAGTGACGTCCAGAGTTGAATGATCCATGATGTGTGGGGCTTATTGAAAATGTGAATATTCATAGCTGCATGTGCTATTAGAGCATTGCACTACTGAAGAGTTGGTGGACCTTTTGGCTTGCGTAATGGGCACAGAACTTGGCAGTGGAATTTTGCGTAATGTGTAACACCTTGTAAGATGTCAGATGAAGAGAAGCGTGCGTGCGGTTAGATCTGGTTGAGTTGTCTTGAAAAAGATAAAGGAAGAAAGTGTGTGTGCTTGGCTTAAGAAAAGCAGCTGTCACGTTCCATGAAAGGCCTCCTCCGACTTCCTGCTCAATTGTTCGTTCGGAAAGAGCGTGAGCAAGGTTAAGACGATGAACAGTTAGAAGAAGACGGCGGCGGCGTGTGTATGCGCAGGTGTTTCAGGTGACGTACACAGTGATTCATTGGGCCAGGTAAATAAGGAAGAGCGTTCCTTCAGTTGCTTGCTTCCTTATGACGGAAAAATTTCCGGGACTGTTTGTGTGTACAAAAGAACAGTTCAGAATTTGGTAAAAAATCTCATTCTATCGAGACTGCATTTAGTTGACAATGGCTGAGCAGATGAGCATCTTACATCATCCCATTATGTTTCTGTCTGTCTGGAACGTGTGTATGTGTGGCAAGGGGAGAAGAAGAAGGAAATGTTAACAAGTTCTGGATGATTCATGGTCCAGGAGGATGTTATAATAAACTACGTGCGGCTCACTCCCACTACTACTACTCATGAGGCTCCTTGAGGAGATACCGTTGTTCGGTAGAACGTGTGCCTTTACTGCCCTCGTTTACCCTCTGCGGAGCTCGATTAACGGTTCCATCATCATCCACGTTCTGTTGTTTGGCGCGAGGAGACGAGGGTCCATGTAATCATAAACCTCTCAAATGCTTTTAAAAACATAATTTTATACCTGAACCTATTTGAATGGACGGGAAACGCTTCTCTTCTACGCTTCTGTTTCCACTCGAAGGGGGCATAGACGGAGTTCATATCTTGAAGAAGTCAAGACATTCCACATGTATCAACTCTTTCGCTCTGATCGTCTCATGTAAGATGAACACACGTCGTTACCCATGCCCATAGAAATTAAATACTACTGGGATGAGAGTCACGTAGGCCAGTGACCTAATTCTACCCTGCCCTCTAATTCCTCTGCTCACATATACGTAGAAAGAGACTATTACGCATTCATTTTTAATACCTCGATCCATGTCCGACTTTTTCATGACACTACCCCTTCGTCTGGAGATCATCTCATCTGTCGGAATTGCTCTTTCCCGTGGCTAACAATCGGCAGCATGTACTTCGGGTACATGGCAGCTTACACGTTCCATGTCTTTTACTATTATTGTAATTAGAATTCAAGTGTATGCACGATACCTCTTTGTCTCCTCCTTCAACGTTGTTGCAGTCGGATTGAATATCTAAAGATAATGAATACTTAAAGTTGACAGGGCTGGCCTGTTACTCCTCCGACGCGACTGTAACTCTTCAACATTCTTCTCGAAATATTAGTCATAATTTCGTCATTGGAGGAGGTAGGAGAACGATATCATTAAAATTTTTGTCTAAGCTTGATCCGGCCTCACACGCCCCACTTTGACAAAAGTAAGCTATTGCGCAGATAGAACGAATGAGGTCCAATTACTGTTAGGTCATTGTTTGCATGCATGTAATTTTACATAGACACACACATGTAGGGCTGACTCTGAGACTGCGCAAGTGGTACAACGTTGTCTTAACGTCATAAACAGAAGACTTATTGTTTTTTTGCCTTTCTTTACAGACGGACCTTGATGCACACGGAAAAGAAATACGGACCCTCGATCCATCCGCACCCGGATCTCCTGCCTGTTCTAATCTGAATCAGGACTCTCTGGACGCTTCCCTCTACTTACTCCGTATAGGGAGCAGAAGGAAGACGGAAAAGGAGGCGATGAAGAACCAAAGATCCGGAACTCCGTCATCAATTAAAATTTGTTGTTATTACTTCGTAATTGGAAAACAGTAACTCTTTTGATTGTGGAGGCGACAATCATCGTGATGCGTTTGCAAGACTGAATAATTTTCTCTTCTTTTATCCAGCCAACAGCACCACACTGCACAGAGTGTATACCTTTTATAAGAATGTAATGTAAGAAAAGGCACGTGTAGATTTAATTAGTCAGCTGGCTACATTCTGTTCTCTCATTTGCTTACTTACTTTTAAGTTCAAGTTTATCAGACAGCACAATGGAGAGTCCAGTCTGCGACTCTGATGCAGGTTAAATGATGGAAGGAACTCGAACAACACCTGTCAAAGCAAATAATTTCTACGAGCTTCGCACCAGCTGGAGCTGTACTGTATGCTTGAGTCCTATAAATGACCCATTCTATCCAACAGTTCACTAATAGCTAAATCAGGGGAGAGAGGACTACTAATTTCCCTCGCTGACACATTTAGAAAAACCATAATGTTACCATCTTCTTTAAGGACAAGACATTTGGCTAAGAATGTTCTTTGAGTTGTTGGTATAACAACACCAAACCACCAGTACCACCATGTTAATAACATGTAGAAGCTAAGTGAGAAAGAAGCATGTTAGTCACGAGGGAGTTTTCATTCCTCAAAAAATAACGCAAAGAATCACGATATATAATTTTATATTTTAATGTATTATTATTAATAATTATTATTAACATTGCAGAACCTTTTTTGCTTAAACATCATTGCGATATAAAAAAGAAGAGAAAGAGAGATTTTATTTATTTTCTTTGAAGTCACCACTCCATCCACTTCTGTCCATCAATCTAGACTTTAATTATTGTTGTTGTTAGTATTGTCTTTCTTCAAACACACTGCATGGGGACAGGAGGTCCATGTGCTTTATTGATTCCAAGCTCTCCATATGTGGGTTGATTAGTACTATTTAAAATACATTTCGTATACATACATACTACATAATGATATAATGCATAATCATACATATGCTTATTTATACTTAAGTTTTTCAATAATGACTCACACGTAGAAATAATAACAACGAATAACACCAAGAACGAGATTACAGGACGCGATACGGAGCCACATCAAATTTGTATGTAAATTGTAATGAAACCGTGCATAAAAATCATGTTTAGACAACTCTGTAGCCATAGTATTTGTAGTTGTGCAGCCACTCTCGAAATTGGCCAACATGTTCCTATTTACAAATTACAGACAAAAAGTAGCCGCTATTCACTTTCTCCATTTGTAGCTGGTATTATTTGTAGCTAGTATATCATCACTGGACTTACGCTTAACTGGGATGAATGAATTGGATAATGTGGCATCTGATTGTCGATTAGCTATAATTATAATATGCTAAGAAAACAAGTCTTTCATATGAACCTTGGATCTTACCAAGGTACTCAGTTAGTCTCAAGTGTAATTTGTGCACTCCCTCCGCTAAATCTCACTGTCATTTGAGAAACATTTGCGAGATCATTGGCAGCCTTGATGAAGCTTAATTAATGCTCAGTTTCAACACATTTCAATGGTAATAATTGGTCATGCTTGTGCTCAGCGAATTCCCACCTTTAATGTTAATTATTATATGCATACGAGTTTCCATTGTGTAAAATCGTAATTGGCTGAAGAATCGGATGAGCTATTATAAATCTTGTGGTTTACGTGGCTGCTAGTTGTCATATTAACTTATTACTTTTTTCATAAAAAACCAACGAGCCACCGTTTGTCACGATTCCTATAGGTTACTTTAATGTATGATCAAATGTTGTAACACCAGCAAAGAGTACTGCCGCATGAATCTTACTGTGAGAGGGAGTGCATAAGATTTGAGAGCAAAACTTGCTGTTAGATTTTATATTTTATCTGCCATGGTGTGTATTCCCAAATGATACCACTATTTAATAACCTATAGATTAATATATAATTAATTTTATGAGGTACACAGAGATGATTTTATTTTTTACTAATTCACCTCTGGGCTACAATGAGCCAAAGCCTGGAACAGAAAATGTAAAAGTATGTCTAGTTAAATAAAATAACTTGAGTCCAGTGAACATGTGCTGCTATCTTTTCATTTTTGATTCATCACGGAAACTAACAGAATCAACTACATGCATGATGAAAACTTACATGCACGTGCCTCGCAAACAAATTGTCTCCAAGCGTATGACATTCGAGCTGGAATTCGCATTGAACTTTCACTTCCAATGAGATCAAACAATTGAAAATCATGCACTAAGCGTACGAGTGCATCAGTAAATGCCTTTGAGGTCCCTACTCCACTTTCTCCACGTTCCTTCCTATGCCGTCATTATGGCCATTCATAAAAAGAACATTACGTACTGTACACAATTTAAGCTCATGAATCATCCCAAAGACAATGCTATCAGGCATGAAACTAAAGCACAAAAGTTCATCGTTCATTGGAAAGCTGATTAATCGTGTCATAACTTAGTCATGAGATTTTGTTTAGATTAGGAAAGGTGGAAAATGTTGTGGCAACCAGAGAAGCAAGACATTGATTGCCATGTGCACTTGAAACGGCTCCATGATGAGCGGCTGGAGAGCAAATTGATTGCAATCATTTTTGTTTTTCAGGGTCTTTATAGTTGTAATTGTTTGCTGGAGTGAACGCATATTATTGTTTTGGTTATTTGTAATTATCGTTACCAATTGAAATCACTTACTGATTACAACCTAAACCACGCAATATGCTTCCTTTATTTTGGTTCAATCGTTAATTTAGACCCAATCAGTCACATTCCTTCGGTTTGTTCATGTGCACGTCCCCACCCGTTATCACCCGCTCTTCTGGAACAATAAGTCCTTGAGGCACACTTGAGATGAAATGATGACAATGCACTTCCAGTCCTCATAATACGAACGTACGTCCATTGCTCTCACAACGATCAATTGACGAATGAGCACGACCTCTTAGTTATTGCCCACACAACCATGTTTTTATTGGACTTTGATAAGAGGCTGATCACGCCTAGACCGTTTTATTACCTGTGACAGTAATGATTTGTGATGTTACGTGTTTACACGGCTGTCCGAGGGTCAATAGAAAAACATTGGAGTGGAGATCTCGAGTGTTATTGACTTTATTGCGACTTAGTCACTTAAACTGGACTTGACTCATCCAAATTATGATGAGGAAGGAGTGCGTGTGGCAGATAAACGTTGTGTGAGTCCACAAGCCCTTATTCTGAGTTGCCCAAATGTCCACGAGGCACCAGTCTTTAACAGGACCAAATGAAAGAACGGACATTGAATATTTTTATTGTCTTTTGTTATTCACCCATACAGAAATTTCAATGAATACCCGTAATTTTACAGATGGAGTGTTAATAATACCCCAATCCCTCCAAATAGTTCCCTCCAAGACCCATTTAAATACCATGTGCGCTTTAAGAGCGACTTATATAAAAGAACCCTTTGCAAGAAACCTTCACCAACTGGAAACCCACTACGAAACTCTTTTAGGAACTACCCGGTAACACGACTTACGAGAGTAATGGTAAACGGAAAACCGGTTTCGACTCAGTCATTCAATTAAAAAACATAAGGTTCTCATGAGGAAGAGACGTGAGAGAATGGCGGGAATTGAGCGTGTGTCTATGAGGCAGCTGAACAGCTGAGTTTTAAGCTCGACTGTGTGACTAGTTTAATAATGCGTCCAGTGGTGCATACGCCTAAGCTACCGTTAGGTCAAGTCTGCATTCAAATCAACTCTTGGATAGAATTTGAATGGCATGTCAAAATACATTGTGCATGATTACTAAAGGTACTCAAGCTAGAGCACGCTGGTTCACCAGAGTCAGTGTCTGGGGTACAGTCTATCCAGTTCCATAAGAGAAGCTGGCATGTAGGGCGTAAGATGTGGAGAGAACCTGTTTTGAATGCAAGGCGTATGTATGTGTGCGTTCGATGATGATGATGATGATGCGAACTGACCCTTACGTAACAAAAAAGCTGTATCCCCAGGACAGCATAATTGAAATTGACCATGATAATTCTGGAGAGTATGGAGGGTATACGCCCTTTAGGAGAGTAATAAAAATAAAGGTTCCTGGTGTGACCATACCAGGGACGGGTGGCGTAAGACTGTTATCTCCGTACGTGCCTGGGTGCATGAGAGAACTCACATCATTAATGGTCAAGGCATGATCATCATCATCGCGTCAAAGGGTGCGTAACGTATTAAACTTTTTGTCCATCTTCGTCGTAGTCTCAACCAGCCTCATCCTGCATCCCGTTATTCCTCCTGCTGGATATCTACTGTTGTTTTGTTACTACACGATGGAAAACTCCCATGGAATTTTATTCGTCACGGAACTCAAGCCGGAGCATGTTCATGAGGAAGGACCAGAACCGGAGGGCTTTCATATGAATCTTATCCTCGGAGTTGTACGGACAATGCTTGTAGATTTTTTCGCATTCCTTTCCATCACCACTCATGATACCATTCTGCATGGCTTGAACATACCGAAAATAACGGTTTGTTTCCTTCTCAACAACAGTGCCACGGTCCACTCTGGAAATTCCCAAAGCTCAGCATTTTAATGGTGACAAATTGACGCACCCTAAATAATTGTCAACTTTGTTTATGTCATCCACTTACGTAAGTTTCTTGAGGAACAGATCGGACATTGGCTTGTATTTCTCCGCATCAGTAAACATCTCACAGAGTATCCTTTGCTGGCAAATATCTTCATCGATCTGCACGCATTACAAATCAAAACAGAAGACATTAAATGCAACGTGATTATCACAAATAATAGCGACCATTAGAAAATTAAAAAAATAAACAGTCGGAATGGCGCATGAGCATTACAATTAAATGTCATATTAGTCAGTTTTGTTTATATTGTTTGTTCAGAATGTAAACCAAATTATATAAGCCGGAAGTTGGGTAAGGGATGCTTGACCGCGCTGCTATTTATGAACTCAAGTAGCATAGCTATAGCTTTAATTCGATTTAATAATCCCAAGTGGACGAGGCACATTCCTGGAGTGGCTCCACTGTTGTGAGCCATTCAGCGTGTAATGCTGTTTGTGTGTAAGAAAAAGACAAGCCAGCTGGATCCAATGGGGTAATCAAATTTCCCATTTCCCCACTAGTTCCACACACATACACGTTGCCCTAGTCTTCCATTGAAATATTTGTTACTGGGTTCCGTGATGAATACAAATGGCTCTGATCATCAAGAAATGATGAGAAGAAGAAGAGGAGCCTTTTATGTGTAACCAACAAGTATCCTTCCTTTTTTGATGAAGCTACGAGAGTAAAAGAGTGAGAGAGAGAGGACGATTGTCGGCTGGATGGACTTAACCAGGTGAAGCAGTTGTCTGCCCTCACAAGGGAACCCTTATGTTACACCGCATTACAAGTCAACATACATTGCCGGATGGATGATCAAGATTTTCACCCGTCTCAAACACACACACACAGTCAATTTACATGGAGAAGATCTGGTGGAGTCAAGCTAGCAGCAGCAGCTTGTGAAAAGAATACGAGTCTTCTCTCTCTCTCTCCCTATCCTCTTGTCTATTCAACACACACGAAGGGGGCTTGCGTGCCTTAGGTTCCAAAGGACGCCAGCACTGAAAGGGTCATTGGCCTGGGAAAGAATCAATAATATTTTTTCACTTTTCCAGGAGCCTTTTCAAGGTCTCTCTGAACAGAAGCAAGGAAGAAGATGAGCAGGAGACGAGATCCTTCATCTTCCCCTTATTCGTATGTTTCTACACTGTTCATAACATGCATGAGGACAATCAAAGGGCCATGTTGTGGTATTGTCCGTATGTTTATTTATAAGAACGCAGAGTTAGTCGTAAAATTATTTTATGTCTCGCAATGCTGAAGGCATCCGGCCCTTACGTTTGTAGAAAAAAATGCTATGATTTATATATATTTTGAAAAACGTTATTATTTCTTTACAGTCACTTTCAATTTTATTTACTCTTGTGCGCACCACATCTTTACGAGGAGGATTTTATGTGGGGTCCCTTCATCAAGTTCCTATCACCATTCACATGTAGTGCAGATAAATGCACATGGACAGATGTACACATATGAACATTTCCTACATGTGGGATCCCCTATTTACTCAAGTTTGGGACAACATAGCCTGGGAATCAATTCGCTATTATCATCATCACGTCGTCGTCATTATCATCATCACAGTCCCACTTGCTTCCCTTTACAGTTAGCAAGTCGCCTGGAAGTTTGAGTACGAATTGCTGCTCGGAGAAAAAAACTTTGCAATACCGTACGCTATACGTTTTAATGACCACCTTGAACCTGAAATAATAACAATCATAATGTTTGTCTGGTCCGGCTAACTGCCATTCTCTCTCTTTCTTGACCGTTAATGCTGCTGTCAATGGTCCAGCTATTACCAAATGCTATATGAAGGACCAGGACGGTGCCTCTGTGACCAAGATATTTGCACTCCCACGGCTTCTTCTTGGGAACAATCATTTGCTTTGGCCATAAAAGACGTATCCCTTTAGTCAAGTATGATGGTGGTCGGGAAAACTGAATGTGACAGGAGAATTGAGAAGTTATACTGTACGTACTATACCTACACCAAAGACAGTGTCCGGCTGGAGGAAAACAAGGGTTAAACACTAGTCTGGCTGTATGAATGCATAAAATATAACAATGGATAACCTTAAACGCACTGAGGAATCCCTAGGTAGTTGTTCAGGGCACACCGTAAGGAAAATTCAAAACCAAGGCTCAAGGGTACGAGCAAGTTCAAGGGCGGTAAATAGCCAATGCCATATTCCTTATTCATTATTTAAGATAGAGAGGCAGAGATGGGGATACAGAGAGAGAGCAGCTTTATAACATGAAATCAAATCAAAGGCTTCCACAAATGAATCGCCACCACCAGTTGCTTAGGTTGCAAGAAAGCAGGTCCCATTATCTCCCTCTCTCTCCCAAGTATTCCCCAACTGGGAAAAAATGATCACGTTTCATCGCATGATAAGGAGGAGTGTTTCTTTTTATAGTCTGTACATCAGCGTAAAGCCATCGATTACCATTCATATTTTCCCAGTCTCTGAAACTTACAGAGAAATATCAGGCTAAGATGCATTACGTAGTCTAAGGCGCAACCCATATTCAAGCGTCTTGCATGCTCCAAACTATGCTACGAGGAAATTAAGCTCCTGCATATGCATACAAGCCACAATTTTCTTTCTCCGCTTCCCCACATGGCTAAGGGGCATGCAGAGACCAGTACGATGACGACGGATGGAACAGGAAAAGAAGTTTAAGTAGAAAAAAAAATCAACGAGGAATAACCGCGACCACTACCGCTTGAATGTCCGTGTGGCATCCAAACGAAGGGTCTTTGCATGCATCCTCATTCCTCCCCTACCTGTTCCTCCTTGAATATCAAACAGAAGAATTACATATCCAGGCATTTGAGAAGGAGAAACCGTGTTAGTAATCACAGAGATTTTACAATCAGAATGTATAAATAGTCGAGAAAGGAAAATAAAAGGTAGTTCGGACAGGTTGTGGACAACGTAGATAACGTACGTCAGCCACGTAATAGCAATTGAACAGACTAATAATAAAATGACTTAGGAGAAGGCCACTAGAATACACACAACAGCTGCAATCCTCAACTCCGTCTTCATTGACAAGTTGGTTATAAAAATAGAGGAAAAGGCTCTGGATTTTTACTGCTCCAATCATCCTTTATAGAAAATAATCCGGTCCTGTCTGTATAATGCTCTCAACATCTTGCTCATTGCGAGGCATTAATGGGGCAATATAGCAAGAGAAACGATTCAGGGTCAGCTGCAAGCACAAGCCTTGAATTGCCATTCAAAGTCATAAATCGGGCAAAATAATGGTCAATGTCAATGTCAGGAGGAGATCTTCTGGGTGGCAGGGGGGCTAAGAAGACTGAGGTGGATAATATTACGTAATACAAGGTAGACGACAGGGTCCAGACATGTAAATTTTATAACCAGTGCAATCACCAAAGCATGTTGATGACGGGAAGTGGATATTTCCGAAGTTATCATCCAGAATAAATCAATCAGCAGCAGGAAAAATTAGCGTTCATTTTTAAATTACGACGCGTATAATTCTAGTTCTTTCATAAAAATATAATCGACTACCGTTACCTCTAAGACATTGAAGTAGGATGTAATTTTCTTTAATTCTTCCGAATAGGCTGCCTCGTCGTAGGAGCCAGAGGGTAGTATATCATCCGATGTCATGTTTGCGCAGTCATCAGTATTAAGCCCTCCAAAGTCCCGCTTGAATCTTCGTGACTGACTTAGTGTGAAGGAGGGCAGGGCGAAACTTAGTGGTACCGTAATAAGCAATCCTAAAATGCAGACACATACGAAAGGGTTCAATGGGTTTAAAGAGGATTGACCTCGGTCAAGTTAAACGGCTCAAAAATCTCCCCTCCAAGAACTTAGATGCAGACCAAAAATAATCGAACGAGAAAGTGTCTTTCTGAATGTTGTATTGGCTGTTTGTATTATGTGTGTGAATGAACTGACAGAAGAATGGATTGATATTTAAGGTCCTTGACATTGTAAGGTACGATGCCATCAGGTGTAAACAAACAGTGTGTGTGATACAAAAGAACACATGAGGTGCTTGCTTTTCTGTGTCACATCAGAGGGTCAAAAACCACGGAAAGTGCTCCATACAATAATCGCCATAATAAGCTTTGATAGGAGAGGAAAGCCGGTGGATTATTGGGGTCTGAAAAATGAAAGTTGTCGCTCATTTGTCCGCCGAACCCTTGATGTCATGAGTCAATAAACAGGGCCCTGGGATGTACATACATCGAGATACATACTTTTAAGGCTCATCTGTGAGTCTCTCTAGGCATAAGCTATAAATAATCTCATATACATGGCTGGCATGGATGAGTGTGTACGAAAAGGGGGAGAGAGATAGGCACATCAAGGGCTTCTTTTCCTTCTTTAAAAGACTGTACACACCCTCTGGGAGACCCTTTGGTTTTGTAGTAATTATACATGTCACCATAAAACTTGCTATATGTTTAGAGCCAGCACATGGGGAAGGAGGGGATGAAAAAAATTACTTTCTCCACGGTCCATATAGTATCTATAAAAATCATTGGTATTCTTGGTTCAAGGAACTCAGGGAACTATGAGACAGACAGGCCCTTGAGACAATGACCCAGAAAATGTAAATGCTTTTAATTTTATACTCCTTGCCAGTGCATAGACTATTTCTTTTGTCCACTCGCATGTCAATGGACCTTACCTTACAACTGTATTAGTAATCAGCAATAATAATCATTTGTTGAGGTCGGTGCACTTGTACTCCCAACTGTCCTCACTTCCCTTTAATTGACATCAATCGTAAATAGTGTGAGAGAAATATGAGCTCCTACGTTCCCCGGTCATTGTGCTCAATCACATCAGGCTCACATTACTGCCGATTATGTAATGATTACTGATTTGAATTTGTACGCTCTACCGGACGTCGTTATTGAATATTTAATGTCTGATGCTGGTAATGATGATGGCAAGAGTGAAACGTGAGACATTACCGACATCCACGGGGGTTTGAGTGTTGAAGTAGATGAATCGCTTCTGACGACTCAGGACATTTTCGCTGACGTGGTCGCCCTCCGTTCCCATGATCACTGATACCAGGAATATCAACGATACTGTGAAAGCCAGTTGGATTTCCATGACTGAAACCAGCATAATTTTAATTACTGTGGAAATTCTGATGATCACAAACTCATCTGGTAAATTTCTAGTTCAATTTGGCTGTAAAACTTAAGTCTTATATTTCTCGTTTTATAAGTCAACTCTTTTTGAAATGCCCAAGATTCTTTCGTTTCCCATGTTTTTGATGAGAAAGGGGGATGAGTGCGAAAACAGTAGTCAAGATAAATCGAACCTGAGCAATGGAAAAAGTTGGTCAGTGGCCTCAACGGGTTGCACAGAAAATAATAAATGAGTTGGAATGACTAGGATTTTGGAAGTTGTATGCTACTCACTGTCGATGATGATGAAGAAGATAATAAACCTTAGGCGGAATTGGACACGACGGACAGGTCTTCACTGTGTAAATGCACGGATGGAACTGTGGAGCTCGGAAAACCGAATTTGCACCTGTTCGTCGACATGGTCTTAAGTTTAAGCAGGACCTGGGTTAATTATCAGCCTCTGCCAATGTTGTTCGCATTGTAATCAGAGCAAGTTTGGCGCATCTCTGTTCCCGTCTACACCAGCCCCAGCTTCATCAAAGCATAATAGCTACTGAGTTTATTCACCCTATCAGTTTACAATGTCTGAATATATCAACATTACATTGTGAAAAACAAGGTGTAAACCCGACGAAGATCTTAGGTATTATTCTATAGGGAATCATATAATAGTCTTACTCAGATGTATGCACCTCACAGCATGTATCGGTAACGTCTGGGATCTCAGCCGCCGGAATAGAATTCATGTATGTTTAGCACATTTTGACCATCTCCATGGGAACGCCATAAGAGGGATTATGCGGAGAGTTCAGGTGTCAAAATCATCAATGAGCTTACTCACACCCCACATCATCCTTCCTACACATCGGACTTGATTTCCATTATGACGTACTCGATGGCTTAAAATTATCACAAGTGCATCTCATTAAGCTGCACGTATAGGATATGTGGCACCAAATGTTGCGGTCCATCGAGGCAGTGTGTCCAGTGGACCATGGCGGTCGCAAATTGCACTCGGATTTTGTATGAGGTCAGCAGAATTCGCCCATCGTCCAGCAAAGAGGAAGAAAGTGAAAAGATAGAATTTTGACTGTGGTTTAATTAGAAACAAATGGAAACAATGAAATATTCTATGCAGCGTGTGTGTATAATGTGTGCCTCCTGCGTAAATGCATAGTTGAATGACCTGTCCATCTTGTCGTACTAGTCAGCTTGGCTTTAATGTCAAGTGGCGCAACACTCCTCTGAATTTGCTATCAAATCAAGAAACAATCCAAACTGGCCAATAACTCGGATATGTAAAAACATATATCCAACTAAGCAAATTTGACGCAGTAAAACTTGTGGGAAAAAGTCCGCGGGGAAATTATGCATCACAGGAAAACAGGAATGGCCAACATGAGCAATATTATTATTTTTCTTGCCATTGACCCATCACCCGTTCACGTGTGTTACGATAGAAGCAGCTACTAGCCACAATATCTTCCCTACTACTGCCGTCGCCATTCTCTTTGTGGTGTATCCCCCTTGACGGTCTCCTTCCTGACCGAAAAACTCACAAGAACTGTTGGTTCGCATGCAGTAAATTTTCAGGTTTGTGCTAACTCGCATATCATCACTGTTTTATAAGTGCCAAATGCTGAACCGTATGTCCGCGGGTGGCGATGTCGTTCATTTGATTCATTTCGTAGGCAGTGTTACTTGAATAATTTAAACCTTGTCTTGATGAATAGGATTAGACTATTTTCATGTAGTTGCTAATGGGTTGAGCTGTACCTTATTTTGTCGTGTTAGAGTCGATTCCCAACTAAGGCATGGAAAATCATATCTAAATGGGTCTTGCAATTTTAAAGCATACGATAGTATTGGCTACACAGTCGGCCTGCGCCTTCAGTCGAGTTTAAATATTTGAAATTCTATTTTGACAGCCAGCATGAGCGTGATGTTGACTTTGCTCATGCAAAAATGTCAAGGATAATATGCTCGGGAGTATAACATTCGTTTATGTTTATTTTCATTCTCCGTGGCTGAACTTAAAATTCACATTAAATGCTCCATGCTGAGTACGTAAAATAAACGAATCTTCGCTCAATGCTTTAAAAGGAGACGTACTTTTGAAACGAGTACTTTTAGAGAATGCCTAAATTTTTCAAAATTTTTCATGAGATTGCTTTTTAAATTATAAGTATAAAAATTGCAGACCACTTGGTGGGTCTTTTTATCCGATGAAAAGTATATGAGAAGTCAGTGTCAACAGCCCTGAAACTGCCAACTCAGTTGTGAATGATCAACTTTGTGGCCACTGCCACCTATCGCCTATTTTTGAGAATACTGTCTTCATAGCATCATGAAAGTATACAAAGAATTGAGACAAAGAGGAAATTAAGGAGTCACAGAAATTGAAGGAGACATCCCATTCCCATGTCATCCGATTTCGTATTTTCAAAAAATCTACGTAAGCAATATATCAGCCCCTGCATAACTGAATTATTGTCCACTTATCAATCACTATGGGTTACCACGTTTACGTGAGTCTAATACCTTTTCCGCACAATTGCAGTTGTATCTGACCGATGACGATAGGGACTTCGTTAATGATGGCATAAAATAATTCGCCTTTTCAGATATTTACGCGATGTGATTCAAATCAATAGAGATTATAACAAGAAAATCTTCGGGAAGTATAAAAGACTTTTTTTAATTCAGAATGTCCAGTGCCGCAGGAACGGTCAAAACCATAACGTTTGAAAATAATTTTGACCGAGTCATTTTCGTCGCATATACAGTGTACACCACAGGACAATCGTTCCTCGCGATTCGTGAATAACTATATTCATACGTCGTATACCTTGCCGATTGCGAAATGGACCGGAGTCTTCTGTCCCTACCTAAAGTTCGTTCCATATTTGTACGGAGAAATCGTATCATTTAGGCCGCGAGTAACTTCTCTGATTGCATTAAAACCGTAGGAGTAAATACAGACAAATTAACTAAGCCGATTGAACTGTTCAAAATGGTCGTTTCATTCTGAAATATTACGTTTATTTATTGCGTCATTCTCTTAAGTTACTTAAATATCTATATAACAAAAACAATAACAACGAACGAAAATAACGAACAATACGAAAATAAATTAATGCAGCAATGCCAACAAAAGCGAACTGGGAGTAAGTTTAGAAAAAATATCGTAACAATCTGTGAAGCTAACTCGGGTTACAATGGCAACTCATGTGTTTTACCTAAGAACTCCGAAGGTCAATCCAATAAGTCTGAAGTCTAAATAATCACGTCAATGTATCTGGCAAGTGCTCAAGGTCGCTTGAAAGAGATGGTTTAACAACGAATACAACTATTTAGATAGTCGGATACGTACAACAAACTGTCTCAAGTGGGCTTAATTTTGATTATTACGTCCTACACAGCGACAGTCATAATAAGCACATATACCTTTTCAGTATCAACTTCGCAACCAAACCGCTATTCAAGTGAGACTTAATACTCACTTCCTTTTTAAATTCTTATTTTCCCCTTTCCCATATTACGTTTGGCTCTTAAACTTATAGTATGATGACTGGCGCTAAAACATTTTTACATTTTCAATTCGTTACCTTGTGGTACATGACGATTTACAAACGCTACGAAGGGGTGAAATTAGATCGTACGATTATCTTGGATCATCATATAAAATTAACAGAGGAAGTGACGTAAATGTGATACACAAGTGCGAAAAGTTCGAGTTCCCTTCCCAAATAGAGGTTTCACCTTTTTCCAACGGATAACATTACATTCACAGCATATGCACAATCATTGAATAAATAAGTTACACAGCACGCCACAATGAAGGAAATGTGTTCAAATTGTATATGATATTAAATTAGTATAAGTGTTTCACGCAGGAATCTTCCCAGTCTGGGACTGGAAAGAAAGTTTGGGAACACTTTAGCTGCCCCCGTCCGCAAGTCCTATTGCCGTATTGAAAATTCCAGTTCTGAACAATACACTATACGACCACCTTCGACACACAGAGCTTAATCATTATAAAGTCTTTCGGATGTAATCACTATATGCTATTTACACTAACATGAGCATGCAGTTTGCTATACGAGACGGAAAATACATTTGCTCTGAGCAGCAAAAGCACCAATAAACTCTATGCGTGCGTGATAAAATATATATACTAAAGAAGAACTAATAGAGACGCAGGAACTTTTGACTGAGTGCATCCATAAATTATAAGTTATTCTTAAAGCTTCATCATAAGCATATCATCTGGCGAAGCCACAGAATAATGCAGGCACAAGTTATGTATCTTTGGTATCAATCAGAGAGTTCAGCCTGATTGGCCAGATTCAGTTCCCATAAGTTCCGTCAGTTGCTGGTAAGTTTTTACCTGAAAACATCAAACAGATTAGTCACACAGATTGTGAATAGTCAGAATAATTTACCACCATAACTTCAGTGGTAAGTCTCATACCATAGGAAGGTTGGATAGCTTATCAGTATCACTCTCACAATGAGGATATAATAGCAAACAATCCGCAGCTCCCTGGCCGTCCTTGGCTGCCTTCATGTACTTGAAGTAGCGAAGGACTTTGGGTGATGTTGATGCGGGTCTCTTCAGTTCACTTTGGTGTCTGTCACATTGTAACATCTCAAATTAGCATTACGAACTGAAACCTTCAAAGGCAACGGGAACACTTACTTGGACAACTGAGCGGACAGTAGATTAGAGTAGGGGGCATACTTCACAGGGGATTTGTAAATGGAGCAAACGACTCGCTCTCTGCATCCTTCGGAAGCAACGTTAAGATGCATGAAAATGGAGTCGATCCTTGACAGCAGAGGGCTGTAGAATGGATCAAAGTTTTCTACTTCCAGTTGCAAACCAGTGGACGGGACATATTGAAATCCGGATTCATGTGGGTCAGGAATATTCTTCGGTGAGGGGTTCGCAGATGATTCCTGCGGCCTATGACTGTTGATGGAATTGAATGCATCTTCAGCAGCCGCGCTAGAGGGCGATGATTGTGGCTCACTTTGATCATGCTCAACCAATCCGCTGCCTCCTTCAGGGGCAGCGAAGCTACCACTGTAGCTGTTCAAAATAAAGGGACGGTTGGGATTCCTTGGTGACTGATAGACAGCATAGGATGGGGCATTGAGTTGCTGGGAGGGGTTGCCAAAGGGTAGGATTGGGTTGACTTTGGTCGGTGGTATGTACTGGTTCCTTGGTGGAGGCGTTGGCTTCACGACATTTAGATTAATCACGTTAAAACCAGGACTTGGAGGGACTTGGTGTTGCTGTGGTTGACTGGCTTGAATGACATATCCTCCTGAAGGTGCTGAATGCTGTGGTTCATTACTTCCTAACATGTTGTCGTAAGGGTTATTTACTGTAGGTGGATTGTACACTTCAATCTGTTGCACTTCCTCTGTGGCTTCATTGTTGGAGGAGCCACCAAAACCAAAGACTCTGAGAAAATCAAAAGGACTCATGTCCCTCATGAAATAGCTCAGGACCATTGCTTTCATCATCATCATGATAGGAGAAAACATGCTCCGCATCATCAGCATGAACATTCCAATTCCTAATCCCGCCATGAAGCTTGGTCCTGTTGACACGGCGAATTCTGCAGGAAAAACGAAAATATTTCAATTTCACGCCTCTGAATATTTTTTTCACACAAAAAACAAACTCGCTCCTCTTTTTATCATGTCTGTCTACTTCTTAATGATTAATGCAGTTAGAGGCAACTTCCATCGGGGGATTTCTTACTGCGGTTACTTCTTTCTAACACATCCATCACTAAAATAATGCGTGCGTGTGTCCCACAGACCACATGAAGTAATTAAGTCATCCTGTGACGCATGGACTGCAAAACGAACCTTTTGTCAGAGCCTAGTATCAAGCCTCTTTGTCACTTCTTAACTAGCCGACAGCCCCTGTCATTGAAGTCATCAATGTGTGCAAAGAACAATTAAATTCATAGTGAAGCTTTGGGCTCACAACCAGGAGGCCCACAAAGAAATAAACTGATAGTGAGACTGAAGTCTGTAGTACGGGCTTCGCTTAGCCCAATACATAACTCAATGGACAATTTATGTCCTCAAATTAAATTTCTACGGAATTACATCCGCGAGAGAACTGCCCTCTTCCAACTTGTGAGTAATACGATACGCCAGTAACAGTAAAAGTGACCATGCAAGACACCCACAGTCTTTCGTATTTTTGGTAAAAGTAACAGGTATCGTTCGGTCGTACTATGAGTACAGTATACTGTTGTTCATTCTGTCTGTGGATTAAATTACAATATTTACAAGGGAAACTCCAATGGAACCAGTGACGTCTAGCAGCTTTTTGATGCGAACTATGTTTCGATGGCAAACTAATCATCATGTGGTTTGATGAAAGCACGGCCCTCCAGATCTACGGAAGACTTCGAATAAAATAATAATATGAGCGAAACTGCTCGTCACCTGATTCATCTGAGTGACATATGTGTCACCATGATGTCATTCTACAAAACTGGCACTGGTGAGTATGATAATAGAAATGCTATACTCGAAGCGTGTGAGCAAAGTTTGACGAAGATGATAAAGAGAAGAAGGAAAACAGAGGACTCATCTGGGGATTCTTTCCCTGACATTGCCCTACATTCGCACGCTACTACGACGCCCTTGCTCTTGCACTCGAAACAAAGACGAAGATGATACTCAGCTGACACCGCTCACAGTCACACACTTGTCACACATTAAGGACTTTGGTTACAAAAACTATTAACACAGAAAGAGATGCAAGCTGTTTTTATACCAACTGCATCATAATCGGTCCCCTGCCGGTATCGAATATACATTTGAAATTTCTTGCAATCTTTATGCGAAAACTGTTTAAAAACGCACATGTACAGTACTCAATGAAATTTCCACTATCGCGAACGCAGGCAAGAACTAGAAAGCAAAAAACTCTGCGTTGTGACCACAAACATCAAGAGGCAACTGCAACTGTTTTTTTACCATTCAAAATTAGAGGATTCTTCCGCAACTTCGAATATATATAGTGTCCCTCGAATAATTATTGATTTCTTTGCAATGGCTGTCAAACAAAGACGATCCAAATTCAAGAAATTGTTCTTCAATTAATCATCTCATTGGCACGGTGGCAAATAATGGAATAGACCTACTTATAGCCATACTTTTAGCACTCAAAACTGCAACTTGCGTAACCTAAGTAGAACGTAGAAAAAATGCCTTGTTGACCAAGTTCAGGGTGCTCATAAGGACTTCTTATTGCAGGTTGTTACAAGTCGTGGCCTCCACTATGTACAGATATAATAATAATAATGACGATGATGCCTAGGAAAAGATATAGGATCGGCACACACGAGATGTCAAGCGGGACGAACCTGAGGAAGTGATGCATTGCGTCCATCCCAAATACCCAAATGAAGATGCACGGAATAAGATTTCATTGTATGCGTGCTCGCAAAACTCTAAGTAAGGAGAACTTCAACTGTAATACTGGGCTATATTTAACAGTATTAATGCTACTCGTAATTCCATTTTGTTTCGCCACTGTATATGCAGATGGACTAGGTAAGAACATAGCTTTTAATAACATTTCATATGGAATCCATGTGGATGTTATGACAGGGGAGGTAAAGGAGCCAATTTTCTGCACGCTTAAGGAAACTCGTATGTATGGTATTCTACACCTTGTGCAGCGTACGACAAAAATTTAGAGATTCTGTGTAAGGGGCTAAAGGGAGTGAAACAAAGATACCGCTTCCTCACCTTCGTCATCATCATACTGAATACACATACTCATGGTAACAATTTTCCACACTTGTGATTATATGTTGCGAAAATTCACATTACTCACACATGGGACCGTTCAGCTGTAAGTGCGTAAGCGTGTGAAAAATCCTC
Organism: Deuterosminthurus bicinctus; assembly: GCA_034698825.1. Taxonomy (NCBI): domain Eukaryota; kingdom Metazoa; phylum Arthropoda; class Collembola; order Symphypleona; family Bourletiellidae; genus Deuterosminthurus; species Deuterosminthurus bicinctus. The sequence goes on from JAQIWI010000013.1 coordinate 53,032, forward strand.
TGCGGCTGCAGATGATGAAGGAACAATACATTTTGGTCAGTCTTTCAAGAGCGGAAACGTGGAGTGGGAGTAAAAGTAAAGGATATTAAGGCAGGAACAATTCTCTAGTTACAGCAGAGTTGATACCATGATTCAGGAAGAAAACATACTTGGTAACACAACTTTGATGCCATAAAATACTTTGTTGTTTAGTAATTTGAGCACAAAAAATGCCTGCAACAAGTGCAAATGAGCCGGAGGGCGGATGTGGGTAGAATGATTTCTGAGGAAAAGTATGACCCGTTGTCTCGTGTGTTGTCTAGCACTTGGTGATAATGTATGTCGTTTGTTCGTCACAACTCCGAGCGGTAGAACGTTGAGAACACAGCCTATATTGACTTGCTAAATGAGTGCGTAAATCCCTGATTTCTCAAGTAAAGTCAACTATAGACAGAGGGCTTTTGCATGCCTCATAGTCATTACCATCCGTGTAGCTCATTAGGGCAGATTAGAATTTGACAGGGACAGGGAGAGAAATAAGTCTTTGTGCCCATAAAGAGTACGCAATGCGCGCGAAACTCACTTAATTCATCCCGGAAGAAGGGAAGTTTCATTTTGAGGTTAAAACCAGGGTCGAATAGAATCCTTCCCGTCTCTCCTGAAGGATGAGTTGATGGGCCAAATTGCAACGCTGTCCCAATGCTCGGAATGGTCACCTTCAGATCACGGCTCGTGATGTACTTCCTCAACTGTGAAAAGACGAGTTGATCCATCGGCTCGCCCCACTTGCTCAACAGTCCCCGAGCCAGCTTTTCCAGTTTTGTCACTGGAAACGCTTGAGTGTCATTGTTGGGGAAATCGTCCTCACTTCGACGAACAAGCTCCACGTAGTCGGTCAACTTGGTCGAGTTGGCCTGGAGTTTCTTCACAAACCACCATGACCACCTGATACGCTCACAATAGAAACTCACGCTCTGTTTTTTCTCACACTCTTGCCGACTGGTTCTAACTTTCTTGAACAGCTCATCGACATTCGGCTGAATATCCTCCTTTGCATCACCATGCTTGGTAAAATTTTTACTATCACTAGTCGACTCGCAAAGAAAGTCGCACTCGGTTGACGTTGACGATTTCAGAGTTTTCCGGTGGCTACCCCCGGTCCATTTTTTCCAATTATAAGTACTGTTCACTAGCTTATTTTTACTCTGTGTGCGAGCATCACACGTAGTACATACTGCAAAAATGACGGCAATCAGTCCTGTGGCAGCCACTAGCAGCAGAGCACCTTCGGGTCGCATCTTCCTCATTCAACTTCAATGGCGATGACCTCAGAATAAGGGTCAGCTCCGATTCGGTTCAGCGGCAGGGCAATAAAAAAATACTCACTTCACTTATATGGAGGCACTATATCACAAAAAAAATTAGCTTGGACGGAACTTCATCCTGCCGTATCTGATTCAGTAGCAATATGTTTTTCGTCCTCTCAATGACTTCATGAGCCGACACGACCTCCTGGGTAACGAATTCTTCCTTAGAATTTCCTATAGAACCAAAATAAAAATTACTTTCAGTTGCCAGAAGTATACTTGTGTACTTGTGCGTAATGTCATGATAAACACTCAATACCCAAAATGGCCTCATGTCGGCACGAATCAAGAGGCGAATATAGCCATCAATCAGGATCCTTTTTAAGTAGAACATTGGACAATCACATGGGAACGTGACAAATAAAACAGTCGCAAATTTCTTCGCTCAATTCCATTGACATTTGAGTTCAAATTAGACTCCGTCAGAAGTTACTCTAGTTGCCGATGAATATTCGCTCAAGGGGTAAAACTACAAGCACAACGCCAGTATGCTGTTGTATGTTTGTCGTTAATGGTAGCTCAAGCGGTATAGTATCATCATTCAACACGGACAGACTTTCTCACACAGTCACTGCGCTGGTCAGCACTCAAAATTAAACTGAAAGCATGGCTAGTTATGGAAAACATAAGAGGCTGTGTAGTTCTAAAGTGGCTCCTCTTTGTATCTTTACAAACACACGCTTGCACACATGAGATGAGATCGTACCCACGTAAAGGGACTCACGCTTTTTTGCGCCCCACCGGTAAGCCTGAGCTCAGATGTATCATCATCACAACCTCGAAAACCCCCCTCAGAACACCCTCCTAATGAAAACCATGCAAGCATCGCAAAATTCATATTCATGCAAACTTCAAACGGTGTGAATTACTTCAGAAACTTGGATAATCTCAGGAAAATCTTTGAGAACAAGGTGGAAAAATTCCTCTTCACTTGACAAAGTATGACGGCAATAATGACTCACTGATTTTAGTAAATCTTGACATCATGGTCGCCCTAAACTTGAAGGATTCACATAGGCACTACGTGACGGTCAGGTCCACTGACCACACAAGTGACTTCTCGACCGCTTTAATTGGTATCAATCCCGATCCATCTCAACATGTCCCAATTGATATTGCGTCTTCACTGAAGTCGCTTCTGATATGTTGTGGGACAGAATACATTAATACATGTACGATTCAAGTGTTATCTCAATTTAAATATTGAGGTTGTTGAAGCCTGCTTCCATGGCTTCAATATTGTAGCTTAAATTTAGCTGTAAGTAATTATTTTAGAATTGTTTAACCAGACTGATTTTATTCATTCTCCTCACGACTTTACTGGTGATCAGACGCTCTGCGTTTCTATGTCGCTCCGTTAAATGTCAATGAGTTTCGCCTACTGCACGTTATCTGTGACGATTGCTCCATAGTTAAGAAGAACCCTACATTTATACATGACCACTCGATAGTTTTATTGAATTGGTTGAAAGGCTCTTCCAAATCAACCATGGAGACTCTGGCCCGAGAAAAATTTGCTTTAAACTTAAAACTCGCACGATCGTCTTCCAACTTCCAGAGTGTCCCTTCGAGATTTAGGAGACGGTAGTTTACCTGCCTGTTCTGAATGAATGAATACCATGATCGTCTTCGCTAACTGGCTACAATGTTCCAGTTCCAACGCTACAAGTTAGTCAAACGTAAGCTCCTCGAGCTTATCGCTCGTGCCGAAACACTGCAGCCTTCTCCTAATTCTACCAAGCAGATACTACTTCCAGTTTGCGCGCAGTCAACTCCACGAGTGAAGACGCCAAACTCGGAATTACAAAGTATTGAGAACCTCCGTCTCCGCTCCCCGAACTGACTGCTCTCACAGTACCAGCGCAGCCCATTATTCCTGGTTCTCAGCCTGCTGAGCTAACTTTCGCAGTGCTAGCGCAGTCTACTGCACGAGTCAAGCCGCCAAACCTGGAACAATACAGTTTCTCAGAGTCTGAGCTCTCCTAGTAACCAGCGTAGTCCTTTTCTCCTTGCTCTACCAAACCTTCTCGAGTTTGAGGCTTTGAACACAGTTTACTCCACAAGTGCAGTCGCAAAATTTGGAATTTACTTTCACAGCACCAGTAGTGCAACCCCTTACTCCTGGTTATACAGTGACCGCTCTGGTTTTCTCACATTCAGTTCCACAGGTGGAACTGTCAAAACCTCAACCTCAACTACAACTTTTCTTTGAATCTACTCCGAAGACACCAGCTCAGCTTTTCGCTGTTGGTCCAGCCTGGACTCGTTGCACACCATTGTTTTTCGCGCAGCCCCCTCACAAGTTGTGCTGTAAAGACTGAATCTAACAAGTTTCGTCCAGCTGAATCTCCCTGAGCTTATAGCCTATGTGGTCCCATAGCGGCCCTTCGCTCCTGCACCAAAAGCCGCCCATTCAGCCTCACCATCGCCCGCGATGCAGATAAATATGTAAATGTTGCCCTTAGTGACTGTGAGATACACATAATAGGACGGCGGAAGTGCTACGGTTGCTGGCACGCTGCAGGAATACACATGTACAAGCATGTTCAGGCTAATGGGGCTGCGTGATACACATAGGAGTCCTCGAATTAGGACACATTTTTAGCCCTTTGTAGAAAATACAAATAAAGCAGTGAAGACACAGCACAGGAATAAATGTTGACAGGAAAATGCATCGCACAGTACCTTCAACAAATGCATACGTTCTCTGCTCAGTAGCTTGTGAGGACGACGCATGCGCTGGCATGCTCTGCGTGCCTTGGACCACGACTCGATGACGTGGCAGTTTTCAAACAAAGGAACGAAAAGGACGGGCATTCCAGGAAAGCAGCTTAGGGCTAACCCTCGGCAATTTTGAGAAGATGTGAAAGTGAAAGCTCTGAAAGTCTATAAGGTGAAAGCTAAGACTTTTACTCTCCGATAACAATAACTTTACTGAGTCTGTATTTATAAATACAAGCAATTTTAATAGAATTTTTTTAGAACAATAAAATTCTTACATATAATAATTTCATGTGTAAGACAAGTGACAGGGATTTGTAGAAGTAGACCATACTAGGCAATGGTTTAAAAGGATCGAAAAAAGAAATTGATGGCAACCGGCTGCAATTAAAAAGGAATACCCTACAAAATGTTTGTATTCGACTGCAATTTAAAAGGTAAATAAAAAATCTTTATCATTGTAATTATTTCAAGCATTCTGGTGGAGTTCCAAATTCTATTTTTATTCCATTGCCAGTGTAGGGTTTGTATTATTGTGTGATATCTGCAAGATTGTCTTGATTTGTGCTAAAAAAAAAGAACAGACGGTATAGAAGAGATGTTGAAAGTCTAAAAATGTGAATATCTGAGCTCCCAGAGAAATCGAACTAACAGCCAGTTTATGTCGCGTGAGACGGGAGTGTTGTTTTAAGTATCCCAGTGTTCCGAAATAAATTACCTTAAAGTTCCAAAGCATTCCCTTCAAGTTGCATCTAAATGTCTTAAAGTTCCAACCAAATGCCCATGAAGTTCGTTATAATATTCATAATAATAAGTTCTTTGGAAAAATTTACTGCCTAAGGCTAACTTCTTAGATATTACGGATGGACTACATTTTAGGATTTACAGCACTTATATATGCATTGTCATGAGGTCAATTATATGGAAATGAGTCTTTTGTTCTTTATTATTACTGTGTTCTGGTTCCCGCAGGTTATCTTCATAATGGAAAGACTAAGATGCACAAACAGCTGTCACTTTCTGTACATTTGAGAGGAAAACTGAATTCCGAGTTGAATAAAAAGCAATTCGACATTAATCTGATCCACACCTGATTCAAGCAGTCATTCACTTTTTGAACCAGTTTGCTCACTTGGCCCAGGACTCAAGCTGATCTCTGAAAATTTTCCAATTTCCAGCACTCACAATACGTAAGCTCGCATAAATAATCATGAATTACAGAAGTGTTAACCTCAGCCATATTTTATGATGTAACAGGTCTTCTTGGAGGCAGAATTAATGCTGGGAAGTGATAAATTCAAACACCTACAGTCGAACTCTGCGTGTTTTTTCAAGTCCATCAAATTGCTTCACACTACATTTTAACTTCTTCAAGCTGCATGCCTACTGAGGGTTTCTATTTTTGCTTCGAACTCTCTCAAAGTCAAATCTGGAGCTTACAGAAATAAAGGTAAGGCTATTCAATTCCATTCAAACGTACGTTAAACCCATAGTTCATTTTATTATTTCAGAATGTCAATGAGGTCAACAACAATTCTGGTCACCATCCAAAACTTTCTGTGCTACCTCAACGCGATCTCAATCGTTCTTCAACCCATACTAAAAGTCAAAGACTTCAAAATTACTGGTGAGTAACACTGCATTTCTTTCAAAGACGTATAGTTTGTACCATTTATAAAAAAATTTGTTTGGATTTTCATAGGGCTTAAAAGCTGGAAGGAAGGTGTGCAAGCCTTGGTTTTGTCCCTCATGATCTTCGGATTTCCGGTATACCATAGCAGCCAAGCCATTAAGTTTCTGGCCACAGTTCTACTTGGGTTACCTGAAGAAAAACTTTGCAACGTCAATTCCAAGAGGACTCTGGCGGCTCTATAAACTCAAATTTAGTTTGGGCAGCTTAAAACTCAAGAATTTAGAATATTATTTTTCACTGGGTTTCCTGACAAGTTTCAACTTATTATACACTTGGTTTCTTTATATTCTCACATTACTTTCAATATTATTATGCACTGGGGTTGTTTCATTTCAAATATTATTGTACATATTGGTTCTCTCTAATTTTATACAATTTATTTCTTACTATAAATAAAAATTTCTGTGAATATATTCCGGTTAAAATCGTGCTACATTATTTATTCAGTCATTTATTTCCAAGCTCTGCTCACAACTACACTTATTACGGCCAACGTAGTATGCACATATATCCTTAAACTAAAATGCAGATCAAGGTCACCCTGTGGGATGCACATGACCGCCGAGCTAAAGCTTGAGATAGATTTAGGCGCGTGGAATTTATGCATTTCAAAACACCTTCCAAGGGTGCACTAATTGAATCGCCGGTATAATACATTTCCGGTTCCTCCTCCGGTCTGTGTAAGAACGCTGCAGCAGCTGATCTACATTTCTGGTACCCGGGAGAGTTATACATTTCTTTTTCAAGAAATGTCTGTCTGCGGCATCAAAAAGAAATGCATTTTGGGCTGTAAAAGTCTTAGGGTGTGGATCAACTTCCCTTCAAGTTCTAAAACTAGAAGCCCTCCAAGTGAATGCTAAAAGCGACGCAACCGTGCAATCTCACTTTCTCCTACTAGCTGAATGCCTCCGTGTGTTCAAAAAGTTTTTTTCGTCACGTTATACGTTAGCTTCATTCATTCACTTTACCTCCTTTTCACGTTAAATTAAATGGATACTAAAGGACTGGGGTATCAGTGACGATTGCTCCACATTTTTACAGAGGTCTTATGAATCTTCCTTCTACGCCTTAAACTATATTGATGTCGAAAACGTCTTTGCAAGGTCTGGCAATACCAAGAGAAGGAGAAAAGTGGAAAACGATCCCTGTGAAACTGAAATTTTTCCAGTATATTAAACTGTCCTTCCTTGCATGATCTCCACCATCACTACGATGGTCTAGATGCGTGAGAAATTGATTTTTAATGGTCACTTTGGTTACGTGGACGAGCCAATGATGACCGACAGCGGCTGCATTTTACTGCCTCAGGTACTACAATAAACCTAACAACAAGGTATGGGCCTGCGAATGATTGTACACAAAAACTGACATGCAGCTGCTACTTGTGTAAGCGTCAAGCGTCAAGATTACAGCATTCATCACCTATCAAAGTATCGACACATTTCCCTCGCCAGAAGCTTCAGACGAGCAACCCTTTGCTTTTCACTAGTACAATCTCCGGTCAGAATTGGCTATTATATGTCTCACAACGTGTTACGCCGCATTGACTACGAAGTTGCTACTGATTAACATCAGTCGTCATTCAAGTTGCTTGAATTGGAGTTATCAAAAACGTAACCATGTCCTGCAGTAGGATTTTTCCTCCTACATTCGATAATAGTTGATTGTCTTGGTAGCTTGATACAAATTCCTCGGAGATTCACACGCATGCATAATTATCGCGTGCGGGAGAAGTTGGACTATGAACGCAAGAACTGAAATCTTTACATGTGACACGGTGGCATGTGAGATCAGTGGTGATGAAGAAGCGAGATGAGCTTCATTGTCAAACTGCACCCTCACACGAGGATCTAAGCAACATGTAGCGATCTATGTCATCAGATTGTGTAATTCTTGGTCGAATTGTGTCGTCAACGTAGTCAAAGTCTATAGTAATCATCGTCACGGGAGGATAGATCAGAAGCGGTGTACATCTTCTTTTGCATTCACACAGTGAATATCCATCAGATATATGAATGAACGGACATGCCTTTGGGTTTCGTAGCAACCTAGAAAATGCCACCTCTACTGTTGGCCCTATCTATTCTAGCCTGCGACCACAGGTGTAACGTTGATCCAAATGTGTCTACCATTCAGTCCTCATGTCAGTTATTCCTCCCAAAGACCGACACTACAAACCTTATCCTTATCATTTTAAGAGTCACTAACTTAGCGTACAAGTTAGTTCTCAGCCCAATTGTTGCTTAATCTGGAGTGAAATTGACGGAGAATAGATTGACATTGCTACAAGGAATATTGCACCATTATTGGATTTCCTTACCCAGCCGTTGTAGGGGCTCCGAAGGAACAGTTACTGCTACGCTGACCGAATCGGCCACAATTTACTCTGACTTAACACTTAATTGCACACTATTCAGCACAGGATCACTACAAAACTTAATGAATCTTTAGTACAGAGCACAATCACTGGAGTTCAGGGCACACTGAGAGAAGTCTAACACCGAACAACGCACACTTTGGCACCACTAGGACACACAACCTCATTCAGCTGACCACACAAAGGCAACCAGGAAGAGGTTCAGACAGCAAAAGACCGTTTCTACGAATGAATCTGTCAACCCTTTAACTCTTCTTTACATCCATGAAAAAGGATGTTGAAATTTGAATTTCACCGTGTATTTTTATGCAGCGTCACGCCGGTGTCCACTCCTTTGAATCCTTATTAAATCAAATGTCAACTCGAGTCTCCCCATACCGCGAATAGTAGCCTCATTCCCAGTCACCTTTGGCTCCGTATAGAATCAATGACGTTGATTTCCTTCTCTCTCCAAAAAATGAATCACGGCACATGTACGGAGACCAAATGAATGGAATGTAGCGGCATTTACTCCCACAACAATAATAACAACTTGGTCGCTGTAAGTCTGATGAGCATTCCTCTCGCACTCTCCTAATCGCTCATCCCCTCCCATTGCATTCATGAACACCGCCCAGTAGATGTTGAGAGTACAGGGAAAACGTTCTAAATTGCTAAAGAATCATTAAGGACCTCATGTAAGTTGAGAACTTAGCCTGCAACACATGGATGCAAAGCACGACGAAGGCAACAATGCTTTCTTATTTCACATCTTAACAGAAGCAGCTAGATATGAAAACACAGAGGAAAAATGGAGTTTATTCGCTGACAAGTCATTAAATTGGCTTGATGAGCAATGGTTCAAAATTGTGATCCATCTCCAATGGCCCGGTGGCTTACTGAGTCAATTAGAAAGTGACCTACCCTCGGGAAATGTATTGTAACTGCATCGAAACCAACTGCAGAAGCTTGATGATACAAGGGATTAATGTCGTTCATAATTGTCTTGTTCATTCTCCTGTTAGATATCCAACTGATGATACTTTTCCATGTTATATCTAAATTAAGGAAAGGACTTCTTGAAGCTTCTTAACGTATTAGCAGGCAAACACATGCCATTATTAGTAATTTATTCTTGTAATTTATTTTCCTTAAATGTGACATCTAACAGGAAATAATGTCGGAGGAATGCACTGACTGGGAGACAGAGAGAGAAGCAGATTATACTTATGATGATTTACAGAACATGAAAAATTGTACTTTTGTTCGGATGAAAGCAATTCGTGTGAGGGTTGAAATTGTTGAGGTTGTAACATGTAAAAAATACTTGTTAATTGGTTGAGAAAGTTCATGCTTTTAGTTTATTGAACTCTGAAAGGACTCATATTCTAATAAAAAATATGCCTACTTCTTGACGCCTGGTGCAGTTACAACCTGATTACCAATAAATTCAACTGCGCTGCTGGATAAACATAAATTAAGATGGAATTGTGATTTGCAAAATGCAACTGTAACTTTAGCAACATGGAATCTCTTATCTTCATCCCCTTAGGTTTTCAATCAACTAGCGCGAAGAAAATGAGCCGACGACGGACAAAATGAATGACAACCTACGGATAGGATCGCAATGGTAATGTTCACTACCGCTAAAGTTGCGTTACATGCATCTGTCACACTGCACTGCTTATCAGGTAGTCAAGATTAAGATAAACACGGCTGATCCATCTTTTATCCCCTCCTTTTTGGAGGGACACTCCGCTTGTCAAAAATTTCTAGTTTTAAAAACTAGACTGTGAGCAAATTGTTACGCAAAGGGGACACACGCGAACAAGAGGAGCTTCTTTATCATAATTATTATAAGTCCTCATTATGGTAGTCGGAGAGTCAATGATAAAACTGTGGCCCTGTGTGGATGCATAACTTGTTTCGTTTCCACGGCTGATGACTTTAAAATGGCATGCGGAAGCTCAATTTTAGATTTTTGATATTTTTTTCACTTAATTCAACTGTACTGGGGCACGTGTCGTTTTTTTGTTTTGTTTGATGCCCTTCGATGCTTTCCTTTGGACACCGTTGGTCTTACATTTGTAAAGGTTGTCATCAAATTGACCAGCGCTGGGTCACTTTCAGAATTCGGCTGAACATGGGGATAAAGAAACAACCGGGAGCCATCACCATGGCATAAATGAAGACGCCATAAAGGATGCAATAAAAGCTTTGAACTCCACTCGAAAACAGGTCAACATGGTAGAATATTCCATGACCTGATTAATTACTGTCATCTTGTCGGAAAGCACCACCAAATAAGGTGGAATGAGGTTTGAAAAGCAGGGAAGTCGGAGCTCGGGCCTCCGTTTGTATGATTCAAAAGCTCATAAATGAAGGAGGTACATGGCCTTTTCAACTTCTACATCTCTGTCTCATCAAACAGACATGTCCGTAATTTGAGAAAGTCAACTACTGTTGAATTAATTTCAAAAGTCCTCATTCATTGGCTTGAGCATTCATCGGGTTGATTGCGGGTCGCCGAGTTAGTCCGTTCGCCCTAAATGTGTCTCTTGATTCCCATATTCGTTGTGCACATCCGACTTCCGTTTCTATTCACGTAAGAAAAGTTGTAAAAGGAATTAGTCCCTGGCACTTGCATACTACGCATAAAACGCGTGTATGCATGGGGTATTTCAGTAGCAACAACGTTGAGCCCATGCCTTGGTTGAGCCGAAGGTTCAGCGCTCGTCAGTGGATATTCTCATTCAGATATTCTGAAGGAGATGCTGAAAGCACTTAAGATGCCGACAATCACTGCCGTAATATAAAGATGACAAAAACGTGACAACACACTAACTTTACCTTCCAACCAGCCAATCACGCAGTGACACAGAACGCATTAAGTGAAACTGATCCCGGGTCATTCGTTTTTTCATTACTGCATTTTTTCTCAATGCTCATAGCTATTTGGTTTCACTGAAGATGATAGTGATGAACTTGAATTCTTGTCATCTGTGACAAATGGAGAGAGAAGTGGTGCGAAAAAGTCCTGAGGACTCAACCACAATGACGACTATTGGGGGTAATTTTGCAAAATGAGGCACGCATTGCAGCTAAAAATGTTGCGGTGCAGCTGCAGCACGCTGGTAGATTCCTTCATCGCCCTCCATATGAACACTTGGTGTCGATTGTTGTAACTAAAAACATAAAGCTGTATTAACTCAACTTTATGGCTTCTCCCTGCATTATCCATATGTGTAATGTTTCATATCATAAACCATACTTTCATTCAATATAAATACAAATGAGTGCAATCTGGGACACAGCTTCCACCGCACCGCAGAAAATATTGAGCTGCCCCATTGACAAGTAGTAACATGAAGTTTGATAAAATGTCACATTTCATGAGTTTAAATGAACTTTCACTTGATAGTACCTGCGGTCTGAACTCTCAATCCGTCCCGCTAGGGGGGCTTGCCCGGCGTAACCTGGTGGTCGGAGTGAAGCCTCAGTGTGACCAGTGTGGGGTGGCAATAAGCTAACGGAGCTTCGGCCGACAAGTGTCGGCTGGCGGAAGGAAACCCACAGAGGAGAGGAGGCCCTTCCACGCATTTACATCTTTTTTAAATGAACTTGAAAATCAGCTTTTGTGATTCAATATCATGTAGAGTGCGAGGTCATCCGGGAAACAACGACCCTGATATGTCCAACGTGATCAGAAAAGTACCTACGCCTGTCAAACTGACAGAAATTAATTTAAAACTCATCATTAGATATGGAGAAATAGAGAGGAGCAAGAAACCTGGCCAAATTCCCGCTTTGACAAATGTGACAACAACAGCATTTCATTTGAGAAGTGGTGGAAATATTTTATTCAAACTCACACACGACAATTAAATTAACAATGCAATGAGAAAAATACAAAAGAACTAATAACTAATTTAGAAGATAGATGGTGACCATATCTGCACCGTAGTGACACCAATTACTGTGTCGTTACACACATGTTATGATGGAAATAGCAACAAGAGCACAAGTGCTTGGCTGTGCAAATTACTCCCAGGAACAACACACATGTAAGTATGTGCAGAAGAACACAACATCTCATAGGTAACGTCCACGCTAAAACAAGGTTCCGGTTTAATCAAGAGCTATACAGAACACTGCGATCAAGCTTTCTCACAATTAATATTTTCCTTCCACAGGACCCTAGAAATAACCCCTAGATCAGCTTTGAGCTGTAGAAATCATTTTTATATGCCTCAGATTAAGTTTCTCCACAGGCAACATCATCATCAGCTTGACCATTATGTGCTATGCTCAAAATAGCCCTATAGTAGTAGTTGGAATTGCAACTATAATCAGTGTTTTTCTTACTACTCAAGCAACGGTAGTAGCCGCAGAATGAAAACTTGTACATAGCTCCCATTATACATACTAGTCTAATAATGTACGCGCGATCTATTGTTACTTCTTTATAACAATAATAATAATGCATTGTTTTTTTTCCTGTCCTTAATTTGCATCGACATATCCAAGGCGACAGAGCAAAAAGATGGGTAATCACAAGAAATGTATTCCACTGTTGTGCTGTATTCATTATTGCTTCAGCAACCTTCCTCCAAGTTTGCTTCATTTCTCTGAGCACATTTTGTTCGTACTACTAGTAATAAAGTCCTCTCGTAGGGTAAACGCAAGATCGCGAGGTGATACGGCATTATCTACAACGCATGATTTCCTATACTTGAACGCAGTGAGAGTTAATGGCACAATTCGCAACATGCAACCAACCTCGCCTGCTGTATAAATTTCCAGGAGCTATAATACTGGAAGTTACATGCCTGCCTCATCCTTCGTCGTTCATCGAATGCTGCCTATGTTTACAAGGCAATGGTAACAGGAGCAGAAATACATTTAAGTTTTACTGGCACAGAAAAAGTCAGCGTTGATTCGTACGTACACTTTGATGAGAGGCTCTTCCATCTGACAAGTGCAAAATTGTAGGCAACCTTCACCTGTTGTTGTAAACCCCCTGGTAGTCATATTACACAATAATGATAATAATGGAAGACAAGCCTTGGCTCCAATTCATAAACACAACGAGGCTTCTAACGAATTAATGTCGGGTTTTTGACGGAAGCCACTGCGTCGTAATCCGATGGTCTTCATACCCGTCTGCTATCCCCCCTAATCTTATTAGCAGAGAATTTGGATGTTCGAACTAAAGACTACATTCGAACCATTTACATACAAGAATCACGCCTGTCTCCTCTTTTTATCAACTACAGAACAGCCAAATGAAATTTGTGCTGACGGCGTATACGGCGGAGCTATGCAGCCTAATAATAAAACCATCATACACACATTACTACATGCATGATCCTCCATACACATTTAAGAGCGACCATCCGCATGAAAATGTAGAATGAACTTCTCTTTCATCCTTAGCGGTCGTGGTGAGTTGATCTTCTTTTTTTACAAAAGACTTGAATAGGATCGTACAAACTATGCGCATGAGAAGAAGCTAAAATCAAACTGTGAGCGATTGGCGACATTTTGGCGTTCACGCAACAACATCGTTCTAAACTAATATTCCTATCAGAAATTTCGGTAATGATTATTCTTGCTGACGACGACTCGACAAATCTCCCTCCAAAATTCTCGTACATTCATATGACACAAGAAATTACAATAGTCACTGAAAAAAATCCCCCTACAACGCGTCTCTGAACCTTGGAGGAAGAAGATATTTTTATATCTTAGTTATTGTTTTCCGCATCACGGGTTCCACAACTACTGCTAGTGGAACTGCTACTAGTATTGATTCCGGTTGTACGCTTTAAAGTATCGAGGTATTCCTGCTGCGATGCAGCTAAAACTTGAGCTAGGATTCCTGTGTCATCCCAATCTTGCAAACCTACACACATTAAAGAGATGGCGAGTCAAATCCTGCAAAATTTTTGACAGAATACTGGAGAAAACAAGAAGTCCATCATACCGAACATTTCTGGTGGAAGCTGGTTGAGAAAAGAAGATGTTTCAAGCAACTGGAAATTTTCGGTGCCACTAGACGCGGCAGACGGGGACGTTGATGGCTGCATGGCCGATGACCCTGTGGTTGTAGTTGAATTCGATGGTGACATTCCTTTGCTTGTGCTAGGAATGGATGGGGGTGGTGATAATCTAGACGGCGAATTTCGGAACGACGTCTCTCCACGAAACGGGGATCCTATGGGTGAAATATTGCTTCCATGGGCTCTTGGTCTTGGAGATCTGATTTCGCCAGATGAGGCAGAAGAAGTTACAGTAGATGACGAACTGGATGCAGTAGGTGACCTCTGTTCAACCACCAACAACAAATTAGTGGATCCACTAGAATTTTACACAGTTCTACTAGTAATTCACGCTTACCACAGCTCGATTGCGTCTTTCATTATCTTTCAGCCATTGCAAATAACTTTCCCGAGCTACCTGTTCCTCGATAGCTTCGTTCGTTGCCTCCCAATCGGTGGCACGTAACTTGTCTTCCAACATAGCCTGCAATACGGGTAAAATAATCACTCAAACAAATCGTTCCGAAAGACTTCGCCTTGACACGTAAAAACGAGATGATTTTGAGTCATTACTTGTTCGATGTGTATTTCTTCGCTTTGCCGAGCCGCTTCTTTCAAGACATTCTTGTCAGCGAGTCCAGGACAGTGTCCAGGGAGACCGAGACCAACACCGATGGTGGCCTGTAGAAATTTGTTATGAAATCATAATTCCAAGCATACGAGGCATAAGGAAAATTCAAGTCTTACCTTGTAGGGATCAACAATGCTGTTGTAATGAACGCCACGATGGTAAGAAAGTCTAATAGGCTCATTATCGGTCTTTACAGTCCCGTGAAATATATTTATGGGCTCTGTAATTCACAAAGAAAACGATTCTCTCAGATCCTCCAAATTAACTCAGGTCTACTGGCAGCAGAATCACGACCATTTACCTGTGCTGTAGCAGAAAACCTCGATGGTTCGATTGTACATTTCGCTCATTGCCTGGATCTCAATGTGGTTGCCATGGACATGGTTGAGTCGTTTGCGGCTGACGTAATGGTCGAAATCTTCGGTCACGTACTGTGAGAAATAATCTGCATTTGCGGCCTGTAAAAAATATATTACCACTGACATGATTCGTTCATGGAAGCTATGTTACTGCAGAACTCAAGGAAACTTACAATGTAGTCCATGCAATGCTTGCGAACGATTGCATGCATATCTTGATCTCCATAAACTTGATCGGCAACAGCTCGAAAGAGACAGGCTCCGTCTTCGATCATCTTCCTAATAATCAGCCGCTTCTTCATGAATTTCTTTTCAAATCGCTTCTCTCGCTGTCACAGGATATGCATCAAATTAATTCAAAATCCTCTCGTACGACTAAGCTAATCGCGTGCCTACCTCCTGCCACTCCTCTTCCGTTAGCTGAGCGTAGGGACGGTTCTCATACTCGTCCTCAGAATTGCATCCAACATCCGAGCTGGCGGTGGTGGGTAGACTGCACACAGTCGTCGAAGTTTCGGGTAAACTTGCTGATCCTGTCGAGTTACTGCCATTAGGGGAACAGGCAGCAGCTCTCTCCCTCTCAACACGACTATGCTTGCTACGACTTGATCTACATGAAAATCCAGCACTTATACTATTGATGACACACCTTCTACACAAGCACATATTTTCAATGATTCATCCGTAATTGATCAAAACCTTGGCAACAGCACCAAGATTCTTACCGCATAGGTGACACGCGATGACGGCGCTTGCCGTGAGTATTGTTAGATTCGATGTGCTCGTACTCATCATAGTGTGGCTGGCTGGTCCGCTTTTCCGAATTTACAATACTGTGGTTAAGACTGTGACTATGTGGCAAAGCTTGCGATGACCAAAGGGATGCTGACGGTGGTCTATCAGCTCCATAAATCCTCTCAGCTGCGCTTAAATTGATGTTTTCCGGTTGCTGTATGGTTTCAAAACGTAAGTACACAATCAATCACCGGAGTTTCTGGAAACATTTTAGACTCATCTGTCTCAACAAAGGAGACAGGAAAGAAACATATCCATCTGACTAAATCCATTTCAATCTTTACATCATGAACAATGGAACTCGTAGCTAAATCGGGTGTACAACGCCTTCGATTGCCTACATTGATAACCTTCATGAACTGCTATTTGTTACGATAAAATTACAATTCAAGTCCACCGTACACGTAAAAATCCCCGCATCGGTCAGTACCTGAAGCTGGGCGTGTGGCAGATTGAGATTATGAGGCAATTGATGAGGATGACTTCCAGGGTGGTCCACATTGTCCACTTCGTTCTTGGTTGAACTTCCCTTTTTCTTGGATAAAATCGTCATGCTTGCAAGCTTTCATAAGATTCTGATTCAGGCCACAAATACACCAAAAACACCACTCGCTGAAAACTCTCAAAGGAAGTATTTCCTTGTTCAAAGTCACACAGCAAATGTAAACTGGAGGAGACACCGAGAAAGTTGAACTTTGAGGAACATTTACGACCCCGTCTGTCTTCACTAAATGCTGAATGAGAGTGCATACGTTTTGGTGACTCAGTTCAATTCGTCTTGCAGCAATTTGCTGCACCGATGTTACAATGATTCGTCCTCTCTCCCTTTTGTCTCCAGAGCCAAATAGAGTTTGAATTGAACAACTATCCCTCAAATTTATACTTGCTACTTTCCTGTCTTCTGATTTCCTGCACGGAATTAAATAATAATAGAGAATTATTATGCTTCGAGGAGACGGATAATCTGTTCCGTACGTCCGCCCTCTCCATCCATGGAATTCAATGTGAATTTGATCAAGGATGTTTAACAATACCACGGGGTTCCCTCCCATCCCACATGATCTCTCTCTCTCTCTAGTCTCTAGATTTCCAACACTTTTTACTACGCTCGCATAACACAACAAAAACAGAGCAGAAATGTGTGTGAGGAACAACTTTTCCCATCTGTTTCCATAGAGCAACACAGGAGACTCGTGTAGAGAGGTCGACCTCTTCAGGGTTCTCAGTTCTGCCATCTTCACTCTGGCCCAAATTTCAACTCATAGAGGGCCAACACTCTCCTCCAACTCTCTCTGTGCCACTTGGAAGGAACTTCTCTTTAAAAGCTCTCAGATGATTTTTCCAAGGCATATAGAATTCTATATGCCTTGGATTTTTCAAGAAAAACGTTCAGCCAAAAAGCTCCTTGGTATAGCACCTTTCCAAACTCTTCAGGCCTTGGACTTTTGGAACCTTTCAGGTGGGAGCGGAAGCTCATGTACATGGCACGTTGCACGGGGCAACAATCAATTAGGCTTGATTATCAACAGGATCCATCGACAAGCATCATGAGGACCACGATACCCGTGGCCTTTTGATAAATGCTAAGTCACAACTGAATCTGTTGCAACTTCAAAGTATCACGCGCGCACACACACACATACACAGGCAGACACATCCTTCACAAGTTCATCATTGGTATTGATGATAAGAACCAAAGGCTTAGTTTCTCTCACTGCTCACACTACTACAACTCAATAATGATCCAGGGTTTATCAATACAACCTTTAGGGTAAATACTATTTGGAAAAGGAGGATTTGGAAGGATCTTTGGCCTTTGAGGAACCTACAGCGACCTAACGAAGTTTAGTAAACATGATGGGGATCTTGATAGGACTATCAAGATGACCAGTATGTGTACCATCACGTGTTACATCGATTATCGTTTTATTCATGAGCATAAAAGGTTAAATGGATGTTCGGTGCGTCACGGAATCATTATTGATGCCTGTAGAAGAGGAGGAGATGAAGGGTAGAATTAATTTGTACTTGTAGTACTACTTTTCACGTAGTAGTTTTCCAGAGTTTGGGTCAAAGTACAGCAAAGTTGCAAAACCATCATGAGAGAACTCGAAGTGCTGACGGGGAATTCTAGATTCATATATTGAACGGTGTGGTGTGATGCTTTGAATCTCAAATGGTCTCATCTTCTGCCTGCGTTGTCGTCGTAATAACTCATGCAGTCAGAGTTGGATTGGCAGAGTTGCTAAAACTGCATTACGCACCACGCAGCTGTATATAGTTATAGTAAAAGTGCTCACAGAGCAAAAGGAGCAAGCAAGTTAGAAAGCTATAGGACTTGAAAAAGTTTATATTTAGTTTCTTGTTGTATACTTGAAGAGGGGAACATTGACGGCTCTCTCTTTTCCATAGACGAGACACAGAAGCCTTTTTATCTTCCCTCCGTGTGCATTAGTCGTAGGGATTTTACAAGTTGACAGTGTGTTTGTTATAAGTCTGTTTGTGTTTGCATTTTCGGAACAATTTGGAGCGGAAGGAGAGACATAGACAGATAGATTTTGTGCTTGTGCGAGAGGTTTAGCCGATCAAAAAAAATGGCTGAGATAATGCAATTGTTGGTCCATTCGGCAAGGCAGATCGTCCAAGTGTGCTCCAACGGTGAGCCTTTCCTGTCAGGACCGACAATGAAATCCTTCCGAGTTCTCACTGCCAAACCGGATGAAGGTCTTTCCATTGTTGTAGACAAGTAGGTGGCTTAATTTCTACTCTTTCTCCCTCTCCCATCTTCTTAACTGGTCGTTCCATCGTCATGCTCATTCCAGCAGGAGAATGAGCTGTCAAATGTCACGAGAAGTTTGACAAACGTGTGCAGTTTGTCGCGAAATAAAGCACAAGATCATTAATCAGTTCATTTCAATGTCAACAAGATTTTTATGGTGTCCTTGACAGCTCTATTGACTTGTGGAGTGAGGCAGCAGCAGTGAGTTTAAAGATACTTTTCCTGACCACTCTCTGTCCTTGTGCCTGCCTGGGAAATAAATGAGCAATATCACACTTTTCATGTCGTTCACATGTGCTCTACCGCAGCTTGAACACGTGAAGCTAACATTGGCGCAGTCAAGAGAGCACATTTCAAACTTGCGTATGTCTTTAGCGTTGAGCACAAACAGCAATATCCTACTACGTAGGGGGGACGTGAGAGATGCCGGTGGAAAGCATGATATACATAACTTTCCAAGGTATCCCAAGGACACTGATAGCTTCTCGCGTATGTGTTCTGAATGCCAGGAAAGATATCCGGATTAGTCATCCCTCTCACGGACTAGCCGGTCAAGTTCTTTGTGAAGAAATTCCCATATGATATCCCCAATAAAGTTTTCACGTCCGGTGAAGTTGATGCAATGCATTAAATCAAATTATGTTCTTTGTCCATCAGAAATGGCACAATTGTGGCAGTTGGGACGGACAGCGAAGTTCGAAATAAATTTCGCAATTCAAAATTTGAGAGGACAATCGATGCGTCAGACTTATGCATACTGGTGAGTCTGTGTGTTTATTTTAATTAAGTGTGGTCGAGTACAATAGATCATGAGAGCGACTGTTTCTATAATGAATTGGGCATTATTGAAAAATGTGGAGAAGTTGTCAATGGAAATACTGTGTGGTTTAATGTACCTCTGTCTTTCCTTACAGCCTGGCTTTATTGACGCTCACACTCATCCAGTTTGGGCGGGAGATCGAGTACACGAATACCGCATGAAGGTAGCAGAGCAAGTTAATCCCCCCGGGATTTACTAAACTTTTCAATTCCGCTTCGTCTTATCGCTATATGCCCTACGTGTCATGCCATCCAAACGTACCATGATGGAGCAAGTCCTTAGCTTTAAATGTCTATGTATTTCCCCGTCTTCTTCCCCGTTCGCTGATAGATACACGAGAGATTGAGAGACGGTCGCTTTCTTCCGCAACAAACTCGCTCGCTCTCGTTTGTCCTATTTTTCCTCTCCTTGCATATAATCCCCGCTCTCTCACCTTGCAGTAAAATTTGTTCTCCTGTCAAGCTTATATACTCTCGGCTGTACTAAAACCATGCGTCCAGCAGCCAAATGAAACGGGTGACTCCGCTAAAGAAGCATTACACTTGCTGTTGAGCAACTGACGTTCCTCCTAATGCTTTACATTTGTCCATTTTATGAGCAATTTAAAATTCGATGGGGGAAAAGGGTTGTACAGTTTCGGATGTGTAGCACCTGAGGTGCTGTATTTTTTCCTCTGCAGTTGGCCGGAGCGTCTTACATGAGCATCCACAAGGCGGGTGGTGGGATACATTATACGGTGGACCATACACGAAGGGCTTCAGAGGATGAGCTCTTCCGTCTACTCAGAGACCGGCTGATGCGCGTTGTTCACTCAGGTTCGTATCTCTCGCTCTTCTCCTTCATTTCTCATAACATTCTTCTTTTCTTCACCATCCGAAAAGTTTGAATTTTTTGACAATTACATGGAAAGCTTGCATGGTTTAATCTTGGTCCAAATCACTTTCGAATTTCTTTCTATGCATCTTCCCCAAGCATTATTGCTCCGTGTAAATGTGCTTGTTGAATTGTACCTGTGAAGAAGTTATAGAACATGGAGGAATGTTGATGCATTGTCGAAAATTCCAAACTTTCTCTCACTTTGCTTGGCTTAACTTTGAAGTGGTACGTGAGGGAGAAGTGGTGGTGGTGACCAAAGTGAGCATTAATAAGTACTATTGTACACTAACGACAGGGACGACCGTCGTGGAGGCCAAATCAGGCTACGGACTCAATGTGGAGACAGAGTTGAAAATGCTGAGGGTTCTGGAGAGGGCGAAACAAGAACTTGGTTCCTTTATTGACATTTCCATTACTTTCTGCGGCGCTCATGCCATTCCCAAGTAAAGCGTCCGTCCTGTTAACTATTTTCTCCGTTATGTAATTACATGTGTGTCTGTGCGGATACGTGCTTCCATCCACACAGACGTGGAAATGAATGCTTGTAGTAGCTATTTTAGTGCATTAAATCTCCGGCCGTCACGTGATAATTATTATCATGGGACTTTACATCAGGAGCTCTTTCCTTGGTAGCTGAGCGGCATGCAGCTCAAGATGTTGGTGGTGGTATCATTTATGCCATGATTATTATTGTAGAGGGATGACGGAGGAGAGTGCGACACGAGCTGTGATTGAGGAACAACTGCCTGCTGTCTCAAGATCCATCCGCCTTGGGGAGATCACTGTGGATAATATAGATGTATTCTGTGAGAAGGACGTGTTCGAAGTAGAAAGTTGTAGAAAAATTCTGGAAGCGGGTCGAGCGATGGGGTTCCGGCTCAATTTCCACGCAGATGAGCTCAATTCCATTGGGGGTGCTGATGTAAAGTCTTTATAAACTATCATCGTATGCTTACCCGTACACAATCTTCAGTAGAAACACTTCAACATACACATGACAATCCCTCCTTTCTTACTTTCTCAGATGGGAGCCTCTATGAAAGCAGAAGCCATGAGCCATTTAGAGCACGTTTCTGATGGAGCCATTGCCGCGATGGCTAAGAACGGCTCCGCCGCCGTCATTCTCCCTACAACTGCACATATTCTTCGACTTCAGCCGCCACCAGTTAGGAAGATGATAGAGGCCGGTGTGCCCGTCGCTCTTGGATCAGATTTCAATCCGAATGCTTTCTGCTTATCCATGGTAACCACTCATGCATCTCACTTCCACTGTCTTATATATGGCATTGAAGTTGACATGTCGGGTCATGAGCAAGTACAAGGAATCAGCCATCCTGGTGACTTCGATAATAATTCTGTGACATGTGAGGCTATGACGGCAGTCGGCTCGCATCAGACTTGTCTTCCGTGCAGAGCATAGTGGTTGATTTGACAGGTGATGTGATTTGATTTTTTAGCCGATGGTAATGCAACTGGCTTGCACGATTTGCCACATGAGCATGGAGGAGGCACTGGTGGCTTCCACACTGAATGCTGCCTATTCTTTGGGATTATCCTCAAAGTTTGGGTCTATCGAAAAGGGGAAAAATGCTGATCTTGTCCTTGTGGATGCTCCAACGTAAGTGACGTCCCTCCCGCTTCACCAGCTTCGTATGATGAACAGTACCAAAGATTGAGGAGATGGGGGAAATTGCTTCTTTTGCACTCACACGCCAGATTTACGTTCACGTGCCTTTTTATGCACAGATGGGAGCACCTTGTGTACCAGCATGGTGAGCACCATAATCTAATACAAATGGTGATCAAAAACGGATTTGTGGCCTACGAGAGGGTCCCTTCCCAATGACAAGGGCGACAATGAGCCAGGTTTGAAGACAAATTTCTAAGGGTCCATACTCCAGCATCACCACAATTACATGTTTCCAATAAATAAACTTCCGACAACACATTCTTTTCCCCCCAAAGCCCAGGAGAATGGCCGACAAGGACAACGAATCATATTATTTTACTGTTGAACAAGAGACATTCCCGATGTGAGTATAATATTGGAAATGAGTAAATCCAGTAACACTTGTCGCACAATATCAGGAGCACCATGTCTGTAGTGCAGTAGAAGCTTATTATCTCAGTCCTGCCAGCTGCTATCTGCACGTAGGGTGTACAACAGGGCCATTCTCCCCTGTCATCTTGCCAGAGCTTTATCGCCCTTGCTCAAAGGTCTACAACTGGGGCAAGTAAGAAGTGCTTTTAGCTTCATTTTCATCCACGTCATCATGATGAGCAAGTAGGTCTCTTCGGATCCTGTGGTTGGGTGAGTGCACTGTCTGTATGCTGAAGGCTCCCAGCATAGAAAGATCCATAGCAAGACACAGCAGCACACTTAAGATTCAAATAAGCCTGTATGTGACACAACCATTTCACTTACAATAAGACTTTTAGGCTAAAAGACGGAGTTGCTTGAGCCTTTTCTCAGACAAACCTAGGCGACGGTCATTAGAGAAACAGGCAGAAGCTCCCAGAGACCTCTGTGAGAGCTCCTAATTTGGCACAGCTACGTATGCATACCACCACTCAATTTGTCATGACATGTTCAAAAAAGCATTGATCTGATATCCGGAGAGAATGATCGGCTCAATGGTACTCACATGTCTACGTTCCCTTACTAATGGTCAAGCCACAAATGACTGGCTCAGTGGGATCATTCTTAAGGTTTAGCCTAGGACTAAAAATTGTCGGCATCATCAAGAGGAATGAATACGAAACAAAATTGGAAAGCTTTTAGAAACTTCCTGTTCCCTTGAAAGGTCGTAGGAGATACGCGAGTGCGTGGGAGAATTATGTGGCTACCATTTAATGTTACAATACACCGGCTGAACTCACTCAGCTGGACGTTCCATTATTCAGCTGGAAAAGTGTATAAGAAATGCGTGTGTGCAATTACCGGGGAGGGGAAAAGTCCACAATGATCCAGCCAGTTGAGTGGGAAAAAATTGTGGTCAATAACTCATCGTCACTCTGCCTGTTTTTTTTTACCGTAGAAACTTGACTTAGTCAGTGGGAGCTTAACTGATCAGTCGGTCCAACTTGGCTTGATTAAGGCTCTTCACGTTTTCTCTCTGCAGCTCCTAATGAGTTCCTTTTTCATCCCATCCCTTTCTCCTCTGTAGACGTCACAAGTTTCCGACGGCTTCGACAACAAATGTTAACAGTCTTTGTCCACATTTCCCCCTGACCTCTGTTCATGTTTCTTCCGTATATACGGGTACTTCTGATGTGTTAGAGGTCGAAACACAAGGTATAGCGTTTAACTCATTGCATCCAGATAAGCATGCAAAATAGCCACACTAAACATACCTTGTCACACATGTGTTTGCAGGGAGGTAGCCAGTAATCTTAATGAGAAATTTGAAGAGGAGTCCTTCCACATGATGTTTGGTCACACTGCCAAGAAAATTGGGGTGAAATATGATGCGAGGGAAATAGATGTTAAGAGTTTGTGCGGTAGCATGTACACACGCTAATCCATCTTATGCGACCAACCACTTTCACTCTATCCCGTCACACAAATGTAGAGAAAGTTTGAGCAGCAGAGGTACAGAAGTGAAGAGGGAAAGCTGACTTTTTAAGTAGTTTAGTTATTTATATGGATAATTTGCTTTTAACTTGCCCGTCTCACAAGTTTCCCTCCTTTTCATTAGGATTATTTTCCTTGCATTTTGCATAACTTTTTCATTGTTGAGTCTGAGCGTTCTACAGTATCTTAACTTCCGAAAATCCTGTTCCTGTGCTTAATAGTTTCAAAACATTTAACAATTTTTCATGCAAGGACACTGCAGACGGAGCAAAGCAGAGCTTAAACGAAGGCAGTGGTAGTAGAAAATACGGTCGGGTCAGTTGTCCATTTCCAAGTATTTGTGTGTCAGCCTTATGTATAATGTTCCCATTCGTTATCCTGCAATGCCCTCAAAGATTCAATGGTAAACTACTCATATGATTTCCGACCTTCAAGTTATTAGTACCACCTGCACTGTAGTACTCCTCTCATTTCCAGCCTAATAATTTGTTTTAGACTGGACGAAATTACAAATAGGTACTCAACTTGTTTTGATGTATTTCAAGTGTATTTGTGTGTACTGTTGAGTGTGACATATCAAAGACCAATCCATAAGCCTCTGTGCCAAATGCAGAGAGCAACTGACATGCACACATAAGCAGACCAGTACTTGAAACGTCTTGGACAACAATGCTTGTTCACAGTGGGCTACATACAAAAGACACGACACACATGGAAACGCTTGAGGATTTTACTCTCCGTTTACTCTTCATACTTAAGGAGCAGAGGGAGACGATGGAAATCTGTGAAAATGTAAACATACGCCCCTCCACGTTCCCATTTTGCTTCCTTTTTCCATCCTACTCGGTTCCAGTGAAGAAAGCAGTCTTCCATTTGACGTTTTTACTCCAACACAAAGTTCTGTCACATCTAAGCATTTTGCTGCGTACAGGTCCTTTTGGTCAAGCTCTATAGTTAAGACATACCGTTGGGAATCCCATAAAAAGGCGTGGAAAATGACCCCCTTAGGCGTTAATGGATGTCAGCAAAAGCGCTATATTTTATCACCCGAGTCTCACAAGACTATGAATCAACCTTGTGGGCATAACGGAATAAATGTTCCATAGAATCTGTTTTCATATGCTGCACCGCATTGTTCTCCTTGGAGACTAAGAGCTTTCATTATCCCGATGCAAATGAAGGGACCTCTAAGGACGGCGACCCGCTTTCAGCCCGCCTAACTCGAAGAGAGAAAGTAAACTGCAAAAACTATAGGAGGTACCAAAGGGTTCCTAAGCATCTTTGAAGTAAGTTAAAGAGCGAGCTATGAAGAGCAGTTGGAAAGTCTCACAACTTGCTCCTGACCAAAATCCTCATGAAAACAGGCATCCACTCCGGCTGCAAAGAACATTTGTCTGGGAGGGAAAGAGAGATGGATAGCGACTATTCGCACATGCTTGTCGGATAAATGGCTTGCAGTAGGCAATCGTTTGCAGGAAGAGCGATGGGAAGCGATTGGGAAGTTGCATTAAGAAACTCCGAGAATACTTGCACTCGCGCTCATACTTTCGCTTCCCTTTCCATCCATTAGAACATGCATACCAAAGCTGGCACGCCTGGGAAAACATTACACTAAATTGACAAGCTCCAAATCGATTGATACGCATGAGACACATGATTGGGAGACATTGGTAACTGCATCAGAAATTACTACTTTTCATGAGCAAATTAAAAAGGCTGGCTGATGCTAAGAGGGATGTTTAGTGGGGAAACTTTCCGAAAGCCTTCATCCTGCGGCTGAAAGATGCTGGGGAAAGAAAGCATTGGTAATCTCTGCCCCTTCTGTGCTCAGTCCGCCTTAGTTCCACATACGAGGAATGACTACCATTGCTACGGCGAAGCTAATTGCAAAACTTTATTTTCCAGATTTAGCCTGTGGGATTTTGCATGCTAGTCAAATTGCTTTAAATTTGCACACAACAACAACTTGACTCAACCGGGCAACACTTTCCGTGCCGTTTCATTGGCTTCTTATGTCAAATATTTACTTTAATATTGTACTATTTCCAGACTCCTTGTAACTTTCCCAGAATCAACATGGGATTTTCCTGTGTCTCTCACACTGATGATCATAGCCAATTCATTAACAAGGATCTTACTTCTGCCTGCGGATTATGTGGTGGGACATCCGTCGCTGAAAATGATGCTCGTCGTCGCCTCAACCGTACGTCAGAAAGACTCATTCGTGCATGGTGACTGAGCACAAAATGAAATAAATGGAGACTGATTCCTTTGAAAACTTAGCACTAATCGTTTTATTCCGGTACATTTAAATGAGCCCTTCCGTTGACCACATTTTGTGTCTACCACTCTTACACGGGCCATTAAAAGTGCGTGAGCACATGAATGTGCAGTTTCACTAACATCATACGTATGACTTACGGTTTTTCACATCATCATCATCATGTGCATAATTGTACGTTTATGCTTGTGGCTCCTAGTCTACTAAACATGCTGATTACGATGGTGTTTTTTAATGTGCGAACATGTGACAAAAGACTCCATAGAACTATAACACATGACTTCATAATCATTTTTTTCATCCAATAATTAACTGTCATATATCACAATACGGTTACCATTATTCATTCGCACACGTGCAATCCCGCTGAATATGTATCCATAATGTTACCACCCCATCTTTGATATTTAAAACATGTGATCAAATTCAACTCTTTGGTGTTGTAAAACTGTGTGTATAGAAATGTGTTTTGCAAAGGATGAAACAACAAGTGTTTTTAAGTATTAAAAGATTATATCGAGGACTTGTTCTATCAAAGGACACCACTCTAGCACGTTTCATCCCTTTTGGTGCGCTGAGATCCTCATAGTTTAGAATCCCTATAAGTAACTTGATGAGGATGGCGCTTGTGTATAACGTAGTGGCTAATCTTATTGAAATTCCTGCATGGAACTGATACCCCGTGTAATGTCATCCATTGGGGCTTTCAATATGGCAGCGAATGTGCTGTAGTTGTAGCACACTCTATGTCTACGTATGGAAAGCTATTCAGGGAATACGGTAGCGGTAGAGCAGTGCAAAACACACAAGGTTCCAATGTCTGCCAAGTAATGAGTTGAGTGCAGTGAGGCTAGGCAAGAAGGCTTCTGCACGGAATACAAACTAAATTTGTTTATGTAAATGATGCTGGGAAGTTGTCATATACTAAAGACGAGTCAACTGATACTGGAACAATTTCAGCTAAACAACCACTGAGCAGCAACGTGCTCACTTGCGTTGGAGGTATGCTCTCTCTCTCTCTGTCCTCAATCTGATTACACGGAGTATCTCCCAAAGTCTAGTTAGGCTTGTGTCATATAGTAGAGTATTTCTTAGTACGTCCAGATATTTACTGCCGCTTGGACAATTGCTTGCAGTAGGTCGTCCAGAGGTGCGAGCCTGAGTCGTTTGTCTTGAGCGATAGTGAGACTGGAGGAGGATTACCAAGGGCTTAGCAGTTTTCTGAAGGGAACAAGCTGGTGCAAATAAAGAGATGACTTTGTAAGTCTCCCAAGGCTGTATACAATGAAGTGTCCTATTTACGTACGTGAACTGTTAATGTAGTAAGACATGAGAGTAGATTTGGTCTCTCTCATACTTGTGATCCCACACGGTCATCTTTTTCGTTAGATGGAGGGCCCTATTCTGACTTAAATATTATTGGGAGAGAGAGCTATATGAGGAGAGAGTGTGGGAAGCTGCGGGTTTTAAAGAGTTGCATTTTATCTCAACGTTTACACTCCTCTGCTGCGCCGATTGTTATCCAAAAGAAGACGATCATTTTGAATCTATACGTTTCTTGGTCGTATGGAAAGAAAGTAATCACATCAGATTGGAGAAAATCAACTTGTACGGAATAACAAAGTGGAGGAGAAAGGGACTGAGCATGTAAACATGAGATGAATCAGTGGCTTCCTTCGTTTGTAAAAGGCTTCCCATGAAATGACTACTAGAGGAAAAAGATTAAATCACTCGGATGCATGCATATGAGATGAGGAGAGGGGAAAGAAGGTTTTTCCGGCACAATCTCCATTGCCCAATGATGAGCGGAGACAAGTAGCTTTGCGGAATTGAAAAATTTGTAGCAAAACAAAGAAAGTTGTGGGAGTATGAGAGAAGAATATTGGAGTAAAGAAAATAATTACGCTGATTCAGTTCTGCTCCCTCAGATTCCCTTCCTAATGAATACCATCTACTCTTATGATTCTTGAAGGCGTCTCTGTGAAATAAGAAAGTGTGAGTGAAAGTGCAACTTTTCCATCCGCTGCACTCCAGTACCGGGACAGCTTTTGATCAATGCCTTAAACTTTGCCTATTACCGCATCAACTTTTGATAAGGAAATGTGAATAATATCCCCATACCGATGCTTCTCAAATCCCAAATAAAAAGGTTTCATACAGAGAATAAGAAATAATTTCTCAATGCGCAGGAAGCCCAAGCGTCTGTTGAAATGTATGAGGCAGATCTAATTGCATGCCTTCCTTCCCTCTACATCTTTCATAATCAGGCTCCTCTCGTCGCCCTCTTTTTTTCTCCCGTTACATATGTCATGTTCATTCCTTGGAATTTACGTCTCTGTATGCATATTTGGGTTCAGCTGACATCTTCAATAATGAAACTACGATTACATTCATGTCCTACAAGTCCTTAATGTGTTATCAATTGACTGTTGTAATAATTAGTGAAAGTCAATGGTGGTGCTATATAATACACTACTGTGAGTTTATACATGCGTGTGGGTGTGATAAACTATCCCATGATTAAGGTACATATGTTCATCTAAACAATGTCAACCGGCACTCTCATCTTTTGTCACAAAGGTACGAGTATATGACTATAAATAAGGAATTCTATTAATTCAATAAAGGGCGGCAATGCGAGGTGAGCAAGTAGTGTGTGTGTAGCAAGTAGAGCAAAGAGACACACCCCCTTGGTACTCACTTGGACTAATTGTTGACGTGCATTAACGTTTCATTATGTGTAAGGAAACTTGTAAAGTGAATGTAATATCGCACCATTCCGACCACTTTCCCCTCCATCATTAACCTAATAATGAATCAAACTTTGCTCTCCTTATAAGTTAAGGATAAATTAGTCTAGTTAATATGACGACGCACCCTAAAGGGTTAGATGTGATCGGTCGAAGAAGAACGGAAATGCATATCATTACTCTCCCTGAACTTTGTTACATTGGACTGTGAGTGGGGTGTGCGTGTACTAATTTGTTTGTGTGTGAGTGTGTTACTACAAAGAAATGTCTTTGAATTGTTCCATAATCTGTTTTCGCTCATAGATGATGGTGACTCAGGACCATTTATCTTCTCAACTGCTTAATGAAGTCAAGAGGAAAAACTTTCTCGCACATGTCGCCGTCCATCTAAACCTATCTTCCTCAGCTATGAGCTTTGTGGTAGCGATGATGATGGAGGCAAAAGCAGTAATCTAATTGTTACGTAAAGAGTTGCAGAAAGTAGTAGCAAGGGGAGAAGGTTGTTTGCTTTATGTACGGCCCAGGATCCATTGCAACCATCGGCGTCGTCACAACTCTGAAGACAGCCCTTGACGTACCTGTAAATGACAGGAGAATTGTATATATTTTTTAGATCCCACGTTTTCTTCTTTCGTTTTCTCCCTCTCTTACGTTCGCACACTCACTGTTCATCTACACCACTCTCTGGATTAAATGTATGCCGTGTGATTCTCAAAAAAACACTCATCAAAAATGATGAAAAAAATGTCTCCAAGGCCAGAATACTCACACGAGTGTATACTTTGATGTGCGCGAGAAAGTTGCTCATTGGCAACATGCTAGTCTGAAAGGCCCCATGCGGAGCTTTGATGTGAAAAAAAGTTGATGTAGACATGCTACCCTACAAAGGTAACTACGGCCTCATATCTCCAAGAGTTCATTTCATTCCTAATGCTCCCGATTTCATTATTGTTATCATGGCTACGTCCGTGTGAGTTTATGACTACAAAATGTTTCCATTTTATGTACATACGGAAGGAGAACAGAGCTAAAGGCAAGCCAGCACTTCATGTTTCACCGAGGTTGCAACGTGTAGTCTTACAATCAACACACTTTACAACTGTTCGCCGGACAAGTATGATGGAGTGTTGTGTGAGGTGAAGCCAAGATAGCGAAAAGCAAAGTAATTGTCATTGGAGTCAAGTTATAAATCGTCCGTATTTAACGTTATCTCTTCCTGCCCAGCGTGTGCATTGAATTCCCAATGGTCATGTATGACATGACAGAAGAGAAGGGTGTACGTGGAAAATACAAAACCAGTGTCTGTGCGTATATTCAGTCAGGAAATAGATCAGTCATGTCAGTCTTTCCAGTCCCAAATGGCCTGTCGCCCAAAGAGCTTTCCACGAGTAGCCTCTATTATTTCCGGAGCAAAATAAAAACAGAGAAAGAGAAAAAGAGCAATTTTAGCCATTTAAATCATCATTCGTATTCCCAGAGCGTAAAGGCAGAGAAAGTCGACATGGTCCATTTTCATCCTTTTCCCACCAGCCGTAAACTGTATTTGATTGCATGAAACGAAGCTGTTTTATTGCCGTCTGTGTTACAGTACATGACGCCTTCGTATATGCACGTCCTTGTAATTTAAGCCTAGTGTTCCTCCTGTACTTCTATCAGGCTTTTTAACTTTTGTAGTTCATATCCTACTCGAATGTATAGACAGAAAGTGAAGGGGAGAACAAAGCTGAATGAGAACTAAAAGGAGCTTTGACAACAACTGAACATACGCTGTTTTTAACATAGCTCGGTTCGCTTTTAAGAGTCTTGATGTACCTGGATTAATCACTCATGTATTTACCAGTCAGCTCATATGTCTGTTACTCGAGTACTAAGCATTAGGATCGCTTTCCTCTGCTCGATTCGTCAAGCGAAAGTGGATGATAAAGTGAGACGATTGTTTGGAACCGAGACTGTTTCAATCTAACTTTCAATGAATGTCCTTGGAGACAGGCTTTTTGGGAAAACTCTGAAGCTTGTCAGATAGGAATGATAGAACGACTAGATGATTACTCCGTGGCAACAGAAGTCAGAAGAAATCCTCACCTGTCATCATACCAGAAGCTTCCACAATGTGACATACGCGTGATCTCCGTATCCGTGGTCAATGTTCCGCTGTCCAAGGCACATCCTCTAACGGTAATAGTCTCCCCAGTGTCATCTGTCAGTACAACAATATATCCGTCTATCTTACTCGGCCCATCGGAAATGCTTTGCATTTTTAAACATTGTTATCAATGATAGGATCAAAGTCAGGAGGACAGCGAGGCATGTTGATGGATCAAAGTTGAAAGGTGTCGAATGGGGTAATGGAAACCTCTAATTTAGCAGTTACAGCCTCCTCTCTACTTTTTCCTTCCTTCTGATCAATTACGCATTCCTCTTGCATCTGCCGGCAGACAGAGGAGAGATGGGACGATGAAGGAAGTGGTACACACACTGGATTATTGGGCCCGGCTCCCACGTCGGACTCTTCATTGCTCCCTCTGCATGCAAAGCGCGACAAGAAAATGTACTCATCAGGGCGGATCGACGGGAGAAAGCAAATTAATTTGACGGATATGTACATCGTGATTGATTTTCATAATAACTCCCATCTGGATCGGTGTTATTTTGATGCCTTTTGTTTCACCAATGCCTCCTATCTCATCATAAGTTAGCATTGTTTTCGCCAGCAAAAGTTCCACAATAGCCATGTTCACTTGGATATAACAGAGACATGCTTTCACATCCAGCCAGTCCACGTGTTGCTGGCTCAATCGTGACTGCATTGGATGTAGAAATGATTATGAAAATGAAAATGCTGTAGAATATTGTTGTCGTAGATTAGGGAGCTTGATGATAAATATCCGTGGGAAACCTGAGAAATTTACAGTACATTTCTCTTCCTTCATCATCCGACATGAGAGAGGGATGCTTGAGGCTTTGCATGTGAAAGGAAAATTAATTTTCCCCCCAATGCTTCATCCCACTATAAATGCACTCCTGCTGTGTCTATTCGCTATTTAAAATGAACGGAGTCACGTGACTTGGAGGAAGATGAGCGTTTGATTTTCTAGCTTAAAATCTTGTTCTATGTATGAGAGTCGACAGGTATATTAGCTTTTGAACTTAAGACTTCGTTACTTAACAAGGTAAGGAACCTGATAGCGTTTTCATTAACTACTCCTTCACATCCTCATGGACAACGAAGGATGAGATTTCATCTAAGAGACTCATCAGACGCGGCATTATCTTCCACATGAATGCCTCATCGGCCCCATCCTATTCAACATCCTCTTCAATCTGTAAGATGAAGCGTTACATTGATTGCAATGTGATATGTGATGTATTGAAACACCTGTTGTAGTCTAATAGGAAGTCATCCACTCTTTGAATGTCATGCAAGATATCATCGTCTTCTTCAAGGATATTAATAAGAATTCATGCTTAACTCACTTTATGAGCCTATATTCACAGCATATATATATGCACTCTATGTTGAAAATGGTCATTGGCTTGTACGGAAAATAGCTATGGCTTGTTAAGGCATCATGGAACGCGAGGTTCAGTGCACTAGGATCATGATTTGTTGGGAAAGGAATGTGATAATTGGATTGAGGGGTGATGAAATAGTCGTGGCATTCGCTCACCATAATGTCCGGCTAGTTTAATACAGGCAGTGGCGGGGAAAACTCCATTTCGTCCCTTCCGTCCTCCCATGCAGGGAGACTCGAGAATAGATGAAGAATAGTTGTTGTGGAACGGATCTTCACAAGACGGATTGTTACCATTTAAGCTGACACACTTGAAGCAGTCGATATTTGCACCAACTGTAAGGAATCAAATCATTAGTCATTATCGTTAGTCCCATTGTTTGCCGTCTATAACAATTATTGCATTCATAGCAACTTAATTACAAGCATGTCTTTGCA
Organism: Deuterosminthurus bicinctus; assembly: GCA_034698825.1. Taxonomy (NCBI): domain Eukaryota; kingdom Metazoa; phylum Arthropoda; class Collembola; order Symphypleona; family Bourletiellidae; genus Deuterosminthurus; species Deuterosminthurus bicinctus. The sequence continues at coordinate 86,004 of JAQIWI010000013.1, forward strand.
TTATTGACCGTAGTCAGGGCCTTATCACTACAAAAATCCCTCATTGTGCCGGACTGGCTTCCATATTGACATTTGACGCAGCATGTGAATCATTTCATGTGACGCCGCATTGTTTCCCAATCAATAAATCGGTATGACTCTTCTCTGATTCTTTCGCACGATGGGTAAGCCACTGCCCTGGAACTTTTCCTACCCTCACACGACAAAAACTTACTGTCCCGACTTCTAATCTTCCATGCTACTTTATTTTGCAAGTGGGCCACAGCTCTATGTAACTACTTAATCGCTGCTACAGTTTGAATTATTAAGTGCTTATCCAGTGTGTTTAGAATTCCATACGTCCATTACAATCAGCTGGAGCCATAGAAATCCGCGGTGTTTTGATAAGACAAGGAGAGTGCTTTGGGTAAACACATTATTAGGCCAAATTGCCACAATTCTCAGTTTATGCTTAAGTCCCTTCGTTTCTCCTTCAGCCACTGGACTGAATTAAAGGAGAAACAAAATGGGTTTATGGCCTGAACCTAATCTACTTCAGCTCAGGAGTGTTAGACATGCTCTGCATGAAGGGAAGAGCGTGGGATGATGATGGAGCCGAGGAGGGATTTAAACTTGCCATATTTTTCCTCTGCCGTCCCCTATCATTAACCTTGCGATTTTCCAGAGCTGGCCGAATTCAAGCCCATTTAGGGATCCTGACGCCCCATCGCGTGCGTGTGAAGACTGGATGAAAGGTTTAGCGTGGTACTGCTGTGACCATATTATGTCCTTCTTTATTATTTGTACATTACATGCCTGACAAAAGTATATACACAGCAGGAGTTTTATTGTGGCTTATTTCAGCGGCGGAAGTAGAGGAACACACATTGCTCACGTCCAATTCATTTCCTATGGGTCAGGTGACACACGGATACAGGCAGATCCCGCAGATTGGAGGGTAGGAGGCATGTGACTACGTCAAGAGATTAGTCTTGTACCTGGACAAATTTACTCTCCGTAGATGCACATATCAAGTGACTTTCTCTCCGTACGTTTGGTACCATAGCCATTGTAAACTCTATGGGACAGCGCTGTCTTACTATAATTCCTTCGCACGTGTGCAGGCCAATAAGAAGGAGCAATATAAAGGAATAAAAATCCGACCATAAAACTGATAATACGATTATATGTTCCCCAACTGAGTTGTAAGTTGAGGTAGTGGATTTTTTATTTAATCTTCTATCCCCACAGTTTTTACGGAATGTTAGTGGTTTTGACGGATCACAGGAGTTGTTATGTATTGTAATGTATGCCATTTTTACGCTAAAGAATTGTATGGGCTGGTCCCATGACTGGACTCACGTTCAGGCTAAGAAGTGGGAGAATATCAGGAAGAAAATAATTGGTTCCAATAACTCTTTATGGGAATAGCCAGCTTGTACCTATTTATTGAAACTAGAGCTGTGTGCATACTACAAGTAGCATTAGATATGGCAGGGAGAGAGTCATTCTGCTGCGGATATTTAGTTCGTGAAGTGGATTCTGCTTGAAGAGTTTACATCTTTTATGAAAGTCGTAGGAGGGAAAAAGGATATGGTGTTTTTCCAACGGGAAAATGAGCGGGGAATTTATTGCGCGAAAAGAATTACACTCTGCAAGGGGCATGATGATTATGATGTGGAGATGACTTCTCTCCCTCACTTTGCTGTCTCCATGCAAATTTCACAGACGTGTGAGACAGCGTGACTCTCATATGAGACAGCAGCAGATGCTTAGGAAAGCTGCCACAATTCCAACCACAGCTTGATGATTTTAATGATTTCACTTCTCTCTCTAAACACACGCTTGCCTTTACAATGTCAACGACGTCGAGGACGCAGATCCTTTGAAAAGTTTTCTTTCCCATCCTGCTTCAGCTCCTATTAATTGTTGTTTATTCAACTGAGATAATTATTATTACGCAGGGATTTGAGACGAGAAAGTAACACAATACGACCCAAAGTTGTTTACATTAAAGTGGAGTCTGCCATTGAAGAGGAGACGAGCAAGAGAGAATGTGTGTGTAATGGTGATAGTTTAATATCCTGTCGCTTTTGTGCAACGAATACTGACATACATTGCTTGCCTGTAGATAGATCTCTCTCCACTTCCGCCAGGCATCATTCAATGGATTATTGACAATTCTTGGAACGAATGTCAGCGACGTGAATGGAAATTGACACTTGTTATGACCCGCACTGCATGTTCAAATCTGCACGTACATCTTGTCAAGCTAATGCATCCATCAGCCTTTGGTTTCGTCGAATGAAAAATCCATCTTGAACGAAAAGAGCCTCACTATCAGCTGCTAATGCGCGTTGCTCCCACCGTTACAATTGAGTAAATTTATTTGCGGGCTTTTGTACTCTAGAGTGGATCTGATTAATCCCAAAGACATGGGAAAATGCAACACAATGAAAACACAAATGTAACACATGGAATTGTAGGAAGACTCCTGTGGTTTCCTATACAGCAAAGTAATGCACACAATCAAGCATTTACTGCTTCATGCTGCTAGCAACTCGATTTACCCGTCTACATGGCATTAATAATGGCAAAAGAGGGACAACTAAATTTAGTCGAAATCAGATTGTCATAATAGCTCAACCACGAAGCCCCTGTTGCTCATTACTAATGGAAGATTTTTGTATGCTTTGGGGACCCCCCTGAGTACGTACTTGACAAAGCACAATGAGAGAGGTACGTAAGCCCTTTCACCACTATTGAATACACAACTCGGGTAGACAAGACTAAGGCATGAGGAGCCGTATTTTATACAAGGTAGTGACTGAAGTTGGTCTATTAAAAATTAGAAATGATACAGAGCTCCGTGGCCGCTCCAGTGGCCATCGTCCTCATACTGCTGATGATTACCCCATCGGTTGTTGCGGCTAATGGCAGCATGAATAGCGAATGACGAAGATAATGGGGAAAGTTGAGCAATAATGAGCTAGTCCAAGAATCCAGAGTTGATTGAACGTGTTCCTCTCTGGAACTACGGAATGTGAGCTTGACAGCAGACTGTCAAAGACGCTTAGCCGAAGAGGAGGAGTGGATAAATTATACATGCTGACGAGGACAGACTTTGCATAGGATAATCTGATTATAGACGCAAGATGAAAGTACCTCGACAGTATTTCCCATGAATTTTTAGATGAAACCAACTCAAAGTCAAAAACTAAATCATCTTTCCAAATTAGTTTTCCTCACTTCATAAGTCGGCTTTGTAGTTGAGTAGCAAGGGAAAATGCAATGTACAGTCCGCTGCGCATCTCTGAAATGGACTTTCGAGGCGGGGAAAAATAAGAGAATGGGTTAAGTGAGGCGATGATGTGGTGTGAGGCATAAATTGATTAATGATCTCATCAGTAATGTCACAGGAAAAACCCGACTGGTTTGAAACAAAATAACCTAAAACAGAGGTGAAAATTTTGTAAGTAATGAGACTGCTAAACAAATCAATTCTCGGCATTGGGATTTCTATACCATAAATTTGTAGAGCCTGTTGACTATTAGAAGATTACTAGTTATGTCTAACGGTTGTCAAATTACCTCTTTCAATACACCGTTAAATTTCCTATCGTTTTCCCTGTTAAAGTGCTCAGATATGAATATTTCATCGACTCTATTTTGGCACAAGCTTACGCAGATTATATTGCGGCTGAATACAATTGGAAGAGGACTGAGACGTGGAAAGAAAAAAATGAAAGTCGATGAGCCGACTAGAGGGAACCATTCACGTAATCCTTGCTTCATGATGATGATGATGGCGATCACTGAAGCATGGAGAGGATTGATGGAGGAAGCGAGGGTTGATGGTCATAACTCCGCCTTAAATCTGAACAAAGGGTGGCTGAAGGACTCAAGTGGATTTTTTCTATTAGGCACCACAAGTGGACAGTCCAGTCCATTGTAAGAGAAAAATGATTTCCCCAAGAAAAAAGCCAAAGTGAGGATGAAAAAATTGAAGCTACGTATACGTACAGAAGAAGTAGACAGCCCATCATCATCTCTTCCTCCTCAACTCTGTGCTAGCAAATGCAAATAATGGGAGAACCTCTGGACAGTACGAGTTCTCGAGCAGTGTATGGAGCAACTAATAGCATAATCTCCCATTCACTCTCTCCCCACCATCATCATCTTCATTCTCTCTGTCTGTCCTCGTTTGCACAAGAGTTTTCAAAACGGTCTACTCTTATTATTGTTGCTGTTGTTATAGATGATTATGATGATGCTCCGCTGATAATGATGATGATGAGGCTAGATTCTTGTGAGAATTGAAGGCGGATGAAGCAGAGAGGAATACAGTGTTGATGATCAATAGGAGAGTGGCAGCTCTCGTCAAAATGATCAATAGAATGACGTTGATTTGTATTTATGTGCCGAAAGGAGAGATAAATGAAGCCTCTTGGGAACAAAGGAGGAAGGAATGAAGGAGGAGAAAGTGGAGGGAAAGTCTACCTTGAGCACATTCAAGCATTCCGGCGACTTTCTCCAAGTAATAACCACCGGCTTTACCCGACTCTTTGTCTTGAGAAAATCTTATTTTCCGTCGGCAAATCCTTATCAGTACTGACATTCTATGGGTCGGTATCAGGGCATTAGCTTATCCGCGTCGTGAAAAAATATGCTGGAATTCGACAGCCTTCCCTGCCCACCATTTTAGCAGTGAAAAGCAAATATTAATACTCCTTCATGCCTTTTTGCCGCCCCTCTCTGATCCACTGACACATGGTGTAATATCCAATAGGCACGCGATTGAAGTCAATGGGAAATAAAGGCACTTTCGAGCACTCATATATGAAATTAATGGGATCAACTTGTGTACAGCCTGTGATGATAATGAGCCAGATTCGCTTCCACTGAAATTTCATTTCATTTGGATAAGTGCGAGAATTTGTTCATGTTGTAGGCTCAAGTAGTTGATGCTACTGGTGTTGCTATATTGCAGGAAATGAAAGCAGCAGCTGGGAAGTTGAGGAGATTGAATAATATTAATGGCATTCTGCACAGGCGGTGTCGTCATCAACAAGGGCAAATTTTTCTTCGCACATGACAATAATCAAAGATGTGTTGATGTGAAAATGAATTTTGTAAGAATAATTTTATACGAGTAATACTACCAATGGCGGTGTACTGAAAGGGACGTTAAGGAAAATATGGCACAATTATTCATTCACAGTATTCTTCACATGTTGGCCTGTCCGATTTGGTTTCTTTCTCTGACAGTGATAAATTATCTGTTGAGGTTACCCCTCTCTCTACCGTCCTATTCCACTCATATCACTCGTCATCCTCCTCTTCTTCTCCTCCTTTTTGCATCCTTAATAAGCGTGGATTTTTTCCACATTACTCATCTTCCGCCGCCATATCATTGCCCCGTCGTCTCGTAAGCCTTGACTTTTTTCCTTCTTGATCGTTGTGAGACGAGGGGTGAACTCATAGTACTTGTAGCCAACAAGATAGAACAACAAGGGCCTCTCACACACGAACAAACTCATTGCACACATGCATACAGAATCTCTACAGTGTATCACAAGTCTTAACATTTCCTTCCTACAATCTACGTCTTCCTTTTGCACGGTTGCTCGTTGACACACACACGGGTGCCCCTTGATTTTTCATTTATCATCAAACTTTTTTGAATCACCGTTCCACGCATCGCAATCAATCTGAGCCAGGATGGCAGCCTTGTGTGTTTGAAAAATCAGTCGCCATTCTCTACAAGCTGTGTGATTTTTGTGTACGCATAAAATGTAAACGAAACGGACGTACCTGGATTTATGCACAAAGCCAGGGCAAGGACAAGTGCATAAGATACGAGGGCTTTGACAGTGTGATTGTTCAGAATGAATGACGCTGGGATGTTGACGGTGGGAGGGTGAAATTGAGGGTATCCGTGCTCAATGCTGTCCATCCTTGGCTTCTCTGTATTCTCTGGTTTAAATCTGGAAAATGAATACAGAATAGGTCAAGGGTTAAAGTGTGCGGTCAACTGGAATGTGAAATATGTTATGGGAACAATAGCCGTCACTCAGTTAAGTATGAGAAGATGACCCTTGAAGAACTATAGAGTGAATTGCTGCCATTAAGTACTGCACCATGCTCTTGATACAGAAGGAAGAGAACGGCTAAATTTACACCATGTTGACTCCAAGGAGGCTACAGTGGTACCAGGGGGCCTTTTCAGTTTGACGCCGTAAGTGAGTAAAAGCTCGTAACTCTCACCACTCTCTTTCTCTCTCACTCTCTTACATCAGCAGTGTGATGGAGACAGAGGTAGCCTTACGACTTGAAAACACTCATCGTGTTCCACAACCATCACTTCAAGTTCCACCTGAGAATGCTACAAAGTTTGACCTGCGTTGATGTAAATAGTATCAGCCTCGTTACCATGAAACCTCATGCCCTCTGCCTCAACTGTCATCTTCGTATGCTTATGTTTGTAACATGCGGAAGACGTGTGTGCATGTGTGTGTGTATTACACAGAAAACCGAAAGTCTTCTCCACTCGTAGTCATCATCATCATATGATCTTCCTCATCTAGGCCATTATAGACAGCCTGTTGAGATGACAAGCTCGGTGTCATTTACTCGGTTTCCTTTTGATGTTGCTTGTGCGTAGAAATGGAAAGAGAAAGACTCGAGAGGGTTTCATTTGCAAAGATGTGATTGCTTTGGAAACCATGATGATGATGATTACGAGGAGCTAGCGAGCAGCGCTCTTTACAGCATGTAACAACCTCCACATCGTTTGCATCAATGTCACTGTAACCAATGATCGCCACTCACACTTTTATGGTCTCGTAGGTGCGTATGCTTGCGTACAACAATACCAACATTAGGGATTTCTCCACTGTTGTAAACAAGTCCAGTCAGACGCAACGGAAAAGCATGTAAAATTCTTGACATAGCAAGCATCCAAATGCTTCAGAATCACGGGGAAACATGAGAGAAGTAGACTTTCTGCAGACACTCTCGCTGTGGAGGACTTGGTCAAATAAAATCTCGTCGTAGTTGAGAGTTGGAAACAAGCACATTCAAATGGAATCGTAGTTAATGGGCAAGTCCCAGATGAATTTCATGGGCGAGGAGATAGATTAGGAATTCCTCACTTTGCACAAAAATACTCCCAGCAAGCTTGCTGACATCTCGTCTTGCTCATGCAAGTGAAACAAATCAAGTAGTGGAGAAGCAAGGTGGAATTTCCAAAATATTACATAAGGGAAATCTTACCGGAGGCTATACATCTTGAAAACTCTATGACCCTTTGTGTATTTAGTCACCAAGACTAACTAGTTAGTACTCCGCAGGTGAGTCGTACCGCCAACCAGTTCTATCAACCGTGACTTCTCTAATATGCGTCAACAGACAATGAAAAAAGCTCTTGTTTTTTGTTTACTTTCCCTTATCCAATGACATCACTGGGTCAGAATAACCACAGGCAGCAGAACTCAAAGAACAATGACAATCCTCGTATACTACCAACAACGTTTTGTGACAATCAAACTTCAATATTTGCCATTGTCACAAAGACATATAGCACGTGCTGGGGAAATGAGGGGCAATGCTATAGTATTTGTTCTGCCATAAAACATTGATTCAGCAAGCTCCAGGTCACAATATTCCTCTTGTGATTTCTGAGCTGTTTGAATTATCCTCTGGAAGTCAGTCGACACTAAAGTGCCCTTAAGACGACTGCAGGTATGTTATGGATGTTAACACCAACAGAGAGATCCAGAGGATCAACGAACGGACGGATGTGGCTCAGCTTTTCGAGCCTAATCATTGCCGTGAAGACAGTGTCAAATTGCACCTCGCTATCAATGGGATTTATCCCGTCTTTCCTAAATTTTCCTCCCATTTAGGTTTAGAAATCCTCAAGCTCAACGATCCATCACCGCGCCTTCCTTTTTTTCTACTGCTTACACTCTTGCATGCAAACCCGGAGATAAAGACGTAAAAAAGAGGAAGCGAATTGCATGTTTGGTAATTTCAGCCATCATAACTCAAAGGTCAATGTTATAATATGTGCTGTAAAGAGATTTGTTGGAAACAGTGTTCCCATATGGTAATGACGGATTAGCCATGCACTTTGCATCGGTCCTTAGCATTAGCAGAGTCCCTAAGTCATTTGAGAAGAAGGCGAGAGAGCGTAAAATGACTGATGAGATTAAGGGAGAAAGTGTGCCACAGGAAGTGCATGTAAAAGGTGAGCTGCAACATAGGGAATTGCTTGAAAGAACAAGTCGTTAGCATTATGTACATGGACAGGGCTTTAAATACAGCACTGGCATTTGTCTGAGTGCATGCATCATTTTTGTGTGCCGAAGACAAAGCGGGTGGGGGCACAATTCTTCATCAGAGTCAGCAGTCCCTCTCTGTTCTCAGCATAGCTGAAACGTGAAAAGAGGAAAGAGCACGAGGAGGTTTTTAAGATGAAAGCCCAAGTTTTAACAACTGTAGAGGATGCGCCTCTGCTACACAGGTAACAGAAGTCTCTTTTAGTCATGAGGTGGAAAGAAAGTGAAGGTGACGAAGAAATTTCACCGGAGAAAGGGAGACAATGTGAGGAAGTGTGGACGGAAGAAGAAAATTTCTCGCCCTCGTCTTTCACTTTCTCTCTCTCTTAGTTCAACAACGTAGAATGGTAATGAACCAGCTCGTCTCATCAGCTGCTCCTTTTACGGCCTGCTAATGAATAGTACAGAAGGCTACAGAAAATATAACCAGTCTCCTGTCTCATTCTCACCACTTCCAACAAACTTTTTAGTAGCAGCACATAACACATCTTTTTCTTCTCCCTTCACTTGTAGCACAGCGTACTAGGCCCCTTGAGTTGCGGCTTCCCAATAATTGCAGCAACATAAACCAGCATATGCAAACGGAGTTACAACCTCATATTAAGTAACCTTGACCGTTTCCATGGAGCAAGAAGTAAACGATGGAAGAGACCGAATTATTTGTCATGCTATTTCAATATTGACAATCGACATGACAATTGTGAACACTGTAGTCGGGACTTTGAGATGTACACAGATGGTAAGACTCACAGTGTGCTTTCAACTTTTCCATGCCAAAAGTTCGACATGAAGAGAACGAGAGCTACAACGGGGACAAATTAGCATTTTAATTGAGCGTGAGAAGCGTACATAAGCAAGCTTTCATTGAGAAGAAAGAATATGGAGGAATACTGGTTTATGCGGAGGACAATGGCCGACAAGGGAGAATACACGCTTGAAGGGATATCAGCTCTCTATGAGACTTGTGACCAAAAGGGCCAATTAAATAATCGATGGGGGACCGATTGAGTGGTTGAGAAACTCCAAAGAATCAACTTGGCCCACCCTCTTACTCAGCCACCTGTGAGTGGGCAAATTAATTCATGTGTGACCACCATCGGAAACCATACAAGACTTGTATTCAATCTAATTGCAATTTACCTCTCCAGGAAATGCAAAAGGAGGAGAGTGAAATCAATGTCTATTTCTACATTCCTCTTGCCAACTTCAGGAAACTTTGTGTGTGAACAAAAGCCTTAACATACTATAAGTTGATATGTAGCATTGTACTCCACCACTACTCGTGAACTATTATTTGTTCCTGATGACAATCTAGCATGGCAAGGGAATTGATTGATACTTCCAGGGAAACTTGCCCCCACTCCTCAACAACTAATGAATACCTTGAGGTACGAATGGACGACGGAGCTTCCTCGTCCATTATCTTCTGTGAAGGAGCAGAGAGTGAATTTTTAAACAACCCTACACGCCAGTCCATTAGATCAGTGAACTGCAAAGGAAGTGTGTCACAAAAACAAATGGACAACTATTTATACGATCAGCTCTCCAGTAGTCCAAGGGGAATTAGCGGTCAAAGGAAGACTTTCTCTCCCACGGTTTCATACGGAGAGAACACGTGTCCATTCATTGCAAACAAACACCAACAACTGACCAGCTGTTCTCTCCTGCTAACTGCTCCTGCAGAGATAATAAAGTACAGACGCATGCTTGGTTTTGTGTGCAATATTAATTATTATTATGACGCTGGAGAAGGATGAGGGATGCATACTTTATGAGCCGTCTAATGAAACGTCTGGCACAGAGCGAAGAAGTAATGCGACTACTACGATAAAAATTTAATTTGCTCCCTCCACCTCGTAATGCTTGTGCCAGAGCAAGGAGGAACGCGAATGCTCATTCCGCATTCTGCAGACGATTGACTCTGATTCTCTTAGATTTAGTCAATGGTCAGTTAATCAACTGTTTTTCCCATGCAGGTCAGGCACGAAAGAAATGTGCGTCCTCGAGCATTATCTTCCTAGTGGTCTATTCAATGAAAAGGTCCTATCATCACAATAATTTGGACACATGAAAGGGAACATGAGGATGATGATGGTGATTGCAGACTGTCGAATGAAAATAGCTCCCAAATTATTCGCTAGCTCCTGGTTTCGACTAGGGCAATGGGAAACTACGATCCTCACCTTGCATATGCACGCTTATAGTGGTATGACCCAGAATGAAAAGTCGAAATTCATGCAAACAATGACCTACAGTCATCTGAATGTCAAATAAGTTCCATTGCAGATTCAAGGGTCCATTGAGTGCTTTAAATGAAGCACTTCTGGGCATTTATCTGTGGCGTAATGAGTTGAAACGACTCGTCCTCTTCTTCCTAAACATTCATGCTCACATCAACTCCACACCCTGCCCTCGATCCATCCACCCTCCTCAGCCAAAGTCCATCTGTGAGTCAATTACCCTGCCAACTTGCAAGTTGAGCAAACACACAAAGACCCGGGAACGAATTTCCTACAAACTTTACAACAAATAACGTAGCTCTGCTGCCGACACTTGAAGGGGCACGAGGAAAAGTTTGATTCAAAAAATAGAAGGCTGGTTCAATGATCAAAGTGCTCAGATGCCAACGTTTGTGTAACCACACGCGGAATTCCGTCAAGGTGTGAACGAACCCGTGGTTCAAGATCCACAGGTAAACATCAAATTGACACCAAACTGCTTTAATTCAGCCCATTTTTCTCCAGAGCAGACATCCAGGATGTGCGGAAAAACACTGAAAACGATGATGGGAAGGAAGAAAAAGAGGGTTGTAAATAGCAAAGGAGTGAGTCGTAAATGTCATAAATTATTCTTAAAATGCCAGCCACGAGGGACAGTAAATTGACTGTAGAAAGTCGAATTCGTAATAAAAGGAGATGCTTATACGAGACAAGTGAATTATCAGGCACTGCCGCAATGTGTAATGCGTGAGCTTAGGCATATAGAGAGCTTTAGTGCAGTGTACTGCTGTGGGAGAGGAATATATAATTATAAGACGGGCGTGGAAAAGGTAATTACCCTACACTTTGCCATAGCAACCGTAAACATGATAGTAATTTACTGATGAGTGCTCCATGAGTGTCTCACATAGTGCTATGCTTTTTATATTGCACCGCCAAGTCTTCTCATGTGTTGTACTAACACACTTACAGCCATATTTTTCCTATCTTTTAGCCGTAGTACAACGTGCTTGAGAACGTCGACTCATAAAGCTCTGTGCTTTGATGCCCCTTGATTACCCCTGCACGTATGAATATTTCAGTACATCAAATAATTCAGTCACTTAAGTGTATAGCGCCATCGACCCTCACTCAAATGCTCCATGCTGCTGCTGTACTTCCTTCAAAGTTGAAGACGGAGTAGAAGAAGCCGACCTTGTGAGCATTGAGGATACAAACGTGGCTAATGGCTTTGGTATCGACGACAAGGAGGAGGACGACGATGCTCATGTGAAATTACTAATGGAGCGTAAAAGGGTTTCACAGTGGCACAAGCTCAGTCTCTCTAACTCTTAGAATACACATACAAGAGCATTACAAAGCACGTATGCAGTACATACATAATACATTTCCCTGTCGAAGTCGTCTCTCGACGTCTTGATAATGACGCTCGCTACACGAGGAATGCTTTAATTTTGACCAACACAACTGAAAGACCCCATGATATAAAGGACGATTTGGGCAAGGCTGGATGGAACGATTATTATTTCACACTGGCAGCTGTATCTTTCTCTGTGCGTTTTCCTAATAAGAAGAGTAACATAGCTAATAGACCTAAGACGATGATTTCTTTGACAGACAGGAGCTTGTTCCATGAAAACCGAATAACACACACGATGCTCCGAATACATCCAATATCCATTACCTCACTTTATACTGGCGCGGAGAACACAATCAATTTCTCCGACTGGTGGAAGTTTTCATATAGAAAGTAAATGGAAAAGCCACTCGGACCGTCCTTGACACTTGCAATGTATACGTTCCACTCTCACCATAAGCTGACAGAGTTAGTGATGAAATAAAGTCGCATACAACTTGGACAAAGGCTCCCTAGGCTGAGTATTGAGAAGTCATTTGGGTGGAACTCCACCGTAAATTCCTTACTCCGTAGATATAGGGAGTCGTAAAATCGGTTCGCAGGTCTAATATGACATCATTGTTTGCAACGGCACTAAGGTGAAACTTATAAATGCAGCCTTCGCCCTTCTTCCGAATGACTTCATTTTAGCACCAGTTTATTTTTGTTCCTCTAATTTACCACTGGATCATTAATATTTGTTATTTCTTTGGAACAATTTCATGCTTGCGGAGCAGTACGTAGCTAGCTTCTTCTTTACAACTTCGCTCCAATGGCTTATTTACAGCCCATTTTGTAGCCCTTGGAGAGTAAATGGGGAAGTGAAACTAATCTCCAATCGGCTTCTTTGGTACCTTACCAAACCGCAAGACTTCAATTAATACTGAGACGACACAATGTGCGAGACTGTGGAGAAATGAGTATCATGATATGGTTTAGAATTTCAAAGTATCCAACATCAATTGGATCATGATGGAATAAAAAGGAAAGTTCAAAGTATGGGGAAAAAACGTCCACGTGTGTAGCAATGAAGTTCCAATTTTTATCCAACAAACGGATCAGTTGGAATGGAAAAAGTGGCAATTATGCCGTGTGGAAGATGGATCATTCCTTCTGTCCTTGTATTCCTTGTGAAAACAAACAAAATAAGAGAAGCGGAGAGAATGCGATATGAGAAATTTTTTCGTTGGTAGGTTGAACACAACCAGTCAATGTACTTGTGAGAAGAGCTAAGGCGGGTGGAGAAATAGGTAATTTCTTTAGTCAAGTGGATTTGTGTTGGGATGATGAAAGGCTGGATGTGTATATGTGTACGTAGAAGAATGTTTGATTATTGAGTCTGAAGAGGAGTGAGTGTTGTAGTACTCTAGATGTTCCTGTTACAAGAACGTTGTTGGAATACGTAAGTACACTACCCTTTAGTATAGCCGTCACTAGATGTTGAAAGAGGGAAAAGCTCGGGTAACGAGCCTTCCCACCACCATAATTCTTTTTTTTCTAACCTTTTGCCCATTATCATATGCTGCGTCTCCTGGTTTAGCTGTTCATGGGTAAACTTGAGCATCCTAAGTGTGGGCTCTCTTCGTATTGTGAAAGAAGAAAAAAACTGGGAGCGTGACGAAGCAAAGCGCTGATGTGGGATGCTCAAGACAGGACTGTTTTTGTGTCTTTTTGCGAACACAAAAAGGCCTTCCATTTGGCATCATTATAGTACTGCATGGATATTTGTGCGTAAAATTCCACAAAAGTCAATCATACATGTGTTGCTATGGCTCTACGTTCAAGATTTCACATCAACAGTCACCTGCTTCCTGTTATATGTACGTAAATCCTAACTACAACCCTGAGTGCTTTTGGCTGCCTGTCAAAATCCTCGAATGCGGTTTGCATGAAACAGGTACCATCAATCCATCATGCACTAATAACTCTCACCGCCACTCTCCTCTTCTGGCTATAGCAGCTTTTTGGATTTAAAACCGAAAAAATTTGCAGTGCTCAAGGTTCTGACCCCTTCTAACTCACTCTGCATACTCGGACTGATTCATTTATTATGAATCAGCACTGATTCCTTCCACTTTATTATTATTATTCTCCCTCGTCGTCTTCATTCAGTCTTCTCATCCAATATTTTATGATCCGCCCTCTCTATGTTTCTCTCTCGCTCTTTTTTCCACATAATTCAATGGCGTAGGGAATTCAGTGGAGAGATTTTCTATGGGAAAATTTACACAAACACTCGCACATACAAGAGAGAGAGAGATAGAGAAAGTGCAGACGAAGAAGAAAAAGAAGCGTGTAAACTTTTGAATTTCCACGGTAGAATTACTCGGAGCGTGGATCGGGAAAGCGATGAGCATCTGCATAATACATTTCCTCTCTCGTTTCCCGTTCCAACACGGATACATCAGTTGGATCCCTCTGTATGCGCTCTCTATGCCTTCCGCGTCCTTCTGAATGTCATCAACTTCATGTTTGTTGACTTCCCTTGACTCTTCCAGCGTGTTGCAGAGGGCATAAAGGTAATGCGGAATTTGAGCCAGTTTAGTCTCAATTGCCACCTACGATTTACCGGATACTTTCCAGACCTTCTTTTCCTCTCACATTACAATAGACCACTTGAATGAATTGCAGGAAATTTGCGACCCTCCGGCCCGTGGAGAGTTGTCCTGACAGAGTACAATGCAACCATTCATGTTGTCTCCCTCGTGCGATGTGAGTATGTCAAAGCTGAAACAAGTTTTCCAGTCCCAAGTGTACATGTTTTTGTGTGTGTGCTATTATAAAAGAAAGTTGTTATAAAAAATGGAACAATATGTCGGTTTTCAATAGAAAACTAGAGAATTTCGAATGTGCAAAGCCGTACCCAAGCTAACCGGCGGCGACTACTTGCTTCTTACACAGTAAGTGGCCTTTTTCTTTTCTCTAACAACGGTCGGGTAGAATATCGTGACACGAAGAGGACTTGCATGCAAGACTCCTTGTAAAACTCCAAACGAATGCCACACAAGTCCAACCTGCTCAATTGACTGAGAGGAACGAAAATCTCCAACGAGGGGAACAAGAAGTAATAACAACAACAACTTTCCCTCTTGGTCGCTTCTCAGTGTGCAACCTCGAAGCAAGGTACAAACACGCGAAAAGGCTACTTTTCCCAGCGCTCCAGAATAATACATCCAAGCTTAGCATGCGTATGATTAGTGTTTTTTGAGTGGGAGAGTGAAAGTTACTGTGTGCAGCTGAATATGTACGGAGTGCATATGAGGAAAGGTACTGGGCAATGTTTCACCAAGGTAATAATACTGATACATAATCGATTTTCTCCCCACTGAATACATTCTTTGCGTGTCAAGTTGGCTGAACAATACGTTCGCTGGATTGGTTAGACACCTGTGTAAATGTACTTGTTATTGATTAGAGTTGGTAAGATATAGTGAGAGATAGCTTCATAGTATATCCCATGCCACTATATTAACAGTAGTACCGGACGACAGGAAGAACATGAAGATTCAGTGGCAGCAGCATAAAATAATGAATATCCTTTCTTTCTCTGTGTGCTTCTTCCATGTTAGAGGGGGAAAAGCTAATAGTCTACACCCCGGGTTGTCCATCGCTTCTCTTTCTTCGTTAGAAGTCACCCACATGCACGCCTTTTTCCTTCTTTCCAGCTCACTTTATTTTGACTCATTAGATAAGCCGTAGAAAGAGGACTTATTGGAATGAGAGCGAGAGAGCTGTGTTCTACTTAAGCACACACGCATGGTAGACCCACCCACACACACACGGCATACACTCCAATCTCATTTTTGTCCCCGTCGTCTCAATATATATGCGTGTGTGGATTTTATGTTATAATTAATAGTGCTCGCCCTAACCTGTACATACAAATACATTCCAACGCGCACGCCATCCATCCCCTCACTCACGTGTGCATGTTGTATGTCAGCACGAACTTGGTCTACTCTCCAATTAAATATTTTCTGTAGATTTCCAAGAGATTAAAACTGGAGATGGAAGAAAAGATCACCAACTCACACGTCTGTAAAATTAGCCGGGAAAATATTCTATTGAATTGAAACAGCACTGGAATGTTAATAGGTGCACTGTAAAAATAAAAACTTTTTGCTGAAGTCAAATCCGACGCTTCCAATAAATTTAAACGTGAACGGTGCAATTGCAGGAGCTTTCTTTGACACCACGCTTGGTTGTCAAAACTACGCAATGTTAAAACATAGGCCTAAATTTAGCGTCCACGCGGGGCTTCAAACAAAGCGTCCAGAATTTTACCGTTCACTTATAATTTCACTGGAAGCGTCAGATTTGGCTTCAGCAAAAAGTTTTTGTTCATACAGTGTGGAATAATAAATTATATAAAACCTGGTTGCAGGAGCATGCATGAGTGGATTAGAGACACAAAGGGTGGGTGCTACAATGTCCATTTTATGTTTCCAGCAGGAGATGACGAGGAATGTGGCGTATAGCATGATGAGGATGAGGCTTTGTGTGACTATTTCGTCAAGGCTCAAATGTACACATTCTAATGGCTCGTAATTTTTCCGTGGAAATTGCTCTTGCTTTCACTGACGTGAGGCATGAGGAATGAGCAGTTCATTCCTTCCCATTCACTCCGTCTTTATTATCCAGTCTGCTTCCGTTTTGCTCATTCACACACACACCCACATCGATAGGTAGACACACACATAGATATTACAGGAGAGCACACGACATCACACTGCAGGCTTCAGCCTGCTCATGCACACAAAGACCATGTGACTGTGTGGAAAAGCAGGAGTGCAGCTAGGGAAGATCCGGTACTTAAACCTTTGGAAAATTCACTTTCTTTTCAATTTTCTGTGTGTGAAAACGAGTTTTCTTTCGAGCGAGGAGTCTTTGACCCGGGCTTATTTTCCCCTCACCTGCCAAACTGAGTACAAAGCGCGGAGAAGGCAGGATGGAGGAGACGTTTGCGGGGCAGGCTGAGTCGGCTTTTAGAGGAAACGTCAAGTGTAATTTTGGCGAATTAAAGAGGAGGCCCTGTAACTGGTGCTGAGAGCCAGGAAGACGAGACTGGAGGAGGGACAGGGTTCAATTTTCACATGAGTCACTGAGGCGCTACGTGGATAGAATTCGGATGGGTGATCTGTAGTGCAGATATTTCAGCTTCTTTGTTTTACTTTCGTCGTCTCTCTCTTAGTGTGAGACAGGAAGGGTTGTCAGTGAAATGATTGAAATTAACAGCGGACTCTCTATGCGTCTGGCAAAGAGACCAAGAGGCTTTTGGAGACGACCATATCTATATGAGACAGCCTCAGCAGCTCCTGCTGCTTGATCTATTCTGGTGACTTTGGCAAAATTATAAACAGAAGACGGAGGGGAAGGACGGGAGAAGCGGAATCTCGGAAGGTAAACCATTACGACGCCGTGAGGAGGGAGGAGGAGGAGGTCATAACACATTTTAACGACTAGCAAAATGGGACCGGTTATGATGACAAACCGTGGAGCAATGTGTAACGTAAATATTTTGCTCATCAGGCTATAATTGATGAGATACATTTCAAATGACAGGACTCTTATACCACACTTGCTCTTACTGCCACCCTTTCTCGATGCCCGCCCATCATCATCCTACATTATTCAACCGACCACATTGCCATACAGCTTGGGTAGGACCCGGCAAATAGAATATTTTATTGTCTTACCACTGGAATTTATCAGGAATCCATAAATTATGAATGCCTCTCACGAATATTTTGCCCCTAGGTTGACACCGGGGTAACGGATCCGCATGCCGTAGACCAAATAAAATTTTCCTGCTATTTTTGACAACATAAAAAAGAATCTATAAAACATGGATCGTAAGCGAAATATCAAGTCAATTTTGTCCCTCTATCGAACCCCCCCCCCCTCTATAAATTATTTCAACTACAGCCCCCCTCTCCAATGCAAATTATACTTTTTGCTTCCCACAGACGAATTCACTTATAAGCTACACCTGTTTTCCGTGTTAAAAATTTTCTTATTTGAATAAAGGTATCTATAGCAAATAATGCATACCTTGCACGAGAGGATGACAAAGTCCACATGATGGATTCACACAGCAGAAACACAGAAAAAGCCTTTAACTGGATCAAGCCCAGCCGCAACTTGTGGCGATAATATCGTCAAAGACACAGAAGAACACCGCTGACCAAAAGACTTTCTCTTTGTCTTCTCAGCACCACCGCCTCAACTGGGATTCACCTGGAGCTTGAATCTCCGTACATGATAACGTTCCTAACCCCCCACGTCTCATTCACACGTCGCCTTTTGTAAATCCGTTGTGATTGTGATGTTCACGTGGAACAGTGTGCGAGCACCAACGTACAGGTTTCCCTATCTCTTCAAAAGCACAAAGTCAAACTTAATTCTGTTCACCCTGTGCACAACGTGCTGAGGGCCAAGAGCTGCACAACCCAAAACATGCGAACAAACCGGGCACGGAATGCCTACTGAGACCGGAATGGTCCTCAACCTGTCTTTATACACACACCCACACATGCACACACTCTATCATTACAGCACCAGCCGTATGCTTTCTTGCCCATCCATCCTCTCACTTCCACGAGAGAACATAATCCTCTCGCGGCTCTGTCCTCAAGGCAACGGCCATTCGCTTTTGACAGGTCAAATCATCGTCTAACTACATTCGGCAGAACAAATCAAAAACTCAGTTCACATACATACAGGCCAAAGCCACAAAGGAGTGATCAAAGGGAACTAGATACAATTTGTCTCCATTTGAACTCTATTCCCCTTGAAAAATCCCACACAATAGACTGAAAAGGTAGAAGAAATTTATTTATTTCCGCGCTTACACATTTGCTCAGGTCCTAAGGTTTATGTAGCAGCCTAAGAGCCGCAGCACACAGTAGTCCGGCCCGATGTATGAATAAATCACATTCTTTATATTACTCTCTAGCAACATTCTTTATTACCGACAACATTCGAGTGGAGCAAACAACAAGAAGAACGGAACATATTTACCTGCAGCATTTCTGGCTATAGAAACCTTAGCGTTAGTAAATCGTACAAATCATTCTGCACTCAATAATAAAATGGCCGACGGAAAAAACTTGGAACGTAGAATTAGCATCAAATTACAATCACCGTCGCGACACCACAATCAATTTGAAAAATATACGCTAAATGCTTTAACAACAGGGAATTCATATGTAGAAATGTCACTACAACAACCAGAGATACATGATAAAAGCAACATCAACTAATACATTTAAACGTGCAAGAAATTTTAGCTGTGATGGGAGACTGTTATTTTTTCAATCATAAATACACGAGCCAAACTGCGCCTGATTTTCTCATTGATTCTCTGGGTCGATAATTATCATGATGGCGTCCACTTCCTGTTGTGTTTTCGTGCTAATAATTTCGTACAACAAAATTAGGACAGCACTCACAAAAACCGAGCTTCTTGAAAAATTCTGTCGTGAAATTATCGACCGTTGGGACTTCCACATAGCACCCAAATACACCTGTAACTCCAAACATAATGACCTTCAGCTTATACTTAGAAAAAATGCGGACATACAAGGGAATCATACCGTTGGCCCGGAGTACCGCCAATATACACGTCATCAGCCTCTTTGGAACGCTGGGATCAACAAGAGGAGGTAAAGTGGCGAAAACTAATTCGGCCGGGTAGCTAGCAGTCACTTGGTCGGGCACTTCTGTCAGTCCCGCATGAAGTGTGTCAGATACTCTCTACAATTCAGAAGATCATTTTGATTACAGCCCCGAATAATTTTCCTTTCCATGACTCGTACGAAATCAATTTACACTGAAACGAACCTTGGCATAAGGCGAATTGGAAAGTAAGTTCATAGGGTATTTTTCCTTCAACAACGGAATCCAGCTAGTGTTGAGTTTATGACGGAATTCTTTTCCATTCAATGCAGCTGTAGCTATACTGACAACCAAACCATTTTCATCTTCAACCACAAAACTTAACTCCACATTCAAATTTAGGAAGCCCCCGATTCTCCTGAAAATTTAATACAAAATGGTTACATGAAACTACCCAAAGATGTTTTTTTTATCGTTTTCTCCGGCACTAGAATTTCGGTTTAAAAAGTCGTTTCCATTTTTTAAGAGAACTTACAGATCTGGTGGCAGTTTGGGACACATTGCAAAGTCATCAGCAGCATTCATTCCATCTTTAAAGGTAGCAAGAATTACTTTATACACGGCATCCAGGTCGTCAGGCCTAAAAAGGCGAATGGTATATGTTTGTGCGCTGGGCACGGTAGGAGTTTTGTACACATATAAATCAGTTCCCCGATCAACCGGGATCAATCTCTGTAAATCAAAGAAAACAACACTCATTCCTAAAAAAAAACAACTTTCGTCCCAAATACTATACCTGAAGTTCAGCAATGAGCCCGCCACGAATGACCCATGGCTCTTGATCGCCACTCATAAATGCCTCTCTCCATCCTTTGGAGAACCCTGCAACGTGGGATAGAACATTTTAAAAGTTACAACAGCGAAGGCGCTGTGACATGGTAAAAAAAAAGCGCAAAAACAAAAAAAGTAGAAGCTCCTAACAACGATTACTTAATGCTGAGCTTAACCAACTGGAGGCATCGTGTCTTCCCCACGTTCGTCGCCGCAATTTTTTGTCTTGTATCTTTAAATGGAAATTTCATAGGCTCTGATCCTTCAAGGCTACTTTTAACAACAATTGTTGTCACTATTAACCATCACCGCGGCATGAACGAAAGCCATACAGGACAGACGAAGAGCATTTTTCACATACATACCCATAACTTTCTCATGCAATCCCTCGGATCGACTGACTGAGAATGCAGTGTAGAAGACTTGGGCCACAATGGCATGAAAAGAAAAGCGGAAAACAACTTGAAATAACATTGCGAAGGCGAAGAAGTAGCGGTGATATGCAGGGCCACTTAGTCTAGAATTTGAAGGGAATAAAAAATGTGCCTACATGTGTAACTTCCATGAACAAAGGATGACACATTGGCAGGGATTCGTTCCAATGCTGCGAAAAAAATACAAGTAATTCCCAAATTAGTTTAAGGAAAACCTATTCCGTCATGTGGACCTGGAGCATAAACGGAAGAAAGTTTGAATGATTAATGTCATCTTAATTCAAAACGCGCTGTATATATATATACACACACATATATATACAACGAAAGCACAAAGAACAGCAAGACTTATCGCGCATGGCCCCTAAATTGTTGAGTGCAGCATTTGGAACTAGATAGATAGGAACATATTCCGGGGTGCACACTGAACTTAATTCGCGCTCGGGAATCCTTCAGTCAGTGCCATTAAAAAATCACGAGTTCAAATGTGTCTTCGCTCCAAAACAGAACTAATAAGATACAGAGTTTTAAGTTATCCATGCACAAACAATGTAGTAAGCTTCTAACATGAGAAAGCCTAACCCAATAGTTTGAAGCTAAAGCCATTAAGTAAGTACCAATTATATATACAGACTTCATGCTGAGCAGCCAATTCCAAGATAGACAGGAAACTTAATAGTCATTTGATGTCGTCTTTTGGAACAGGCTTACCCTGCAGCCCACAAAAAACTTCAGAGAAATTGTGCGAGCATTTATCTTACCTAGCCACTTAATATAGGAATTGAGAAGAGAGACGACGCCCTGCATCTCCCACGTGTACGGGTACAATTCATAAAGTAGTTCCCTATTGTTAATCATATTCAATCTGGTTAATAATCTG
Source organism: Deuterosminthurus bicinctus (assembly GCA_034698825.1). Taxonomy (NCBI): domain Eukaryota; kingdom Metazoa; phylum Arthropoda; class Collembola; order Symphypleona; family Bourletiellidae; genus Deuterosminthurus; species Deuterosminthurus bicinctus. The sequence goes on from JAQIWI010000013.1 coordinate 107,702, forward strand.
TTAAGATTATCGTTGAGCTCCTCAAACTTGGAGGCACGCTCGAACCACTCTGCAACCTAGAAAAAATAATAGACACATGGAATTTACTATACTTTCTGGGATCACGCTCGATGATGCCAGATATTTTTAGAAAAATACCTCAGGTTTTTCTCTATCCTTTGTAGATATTCCAGCAACCAAATTGGCATTAACTTTTAGCCACTGAAACTCATTGAGAATTAGGACTCCTTGCGTTCCATGTTCAAATGGAAGGTAAAAAAGATCACAGAGAAGTTGCAAATCTGTCACAGTCAAGTCATCAGGTGTTTCCGTTTCCAGAGACTCTTGATTTTCGACCTTAAAGATTATTCAAATTTTGTCTGTGAGGAAATCCAGCGATGATTGATGATAATAAATTGCAATAAACGGTAAATATTACAACCTGCATAGTAGACGAAGGAGTATTGGAAAGGGTGGCTGGATTGCTATTAATTTTGACATCAGAGTCAACATTCATTCCAGAGAGGGAAGCGTTGTTTGATTCTGCGCCCTCATCAGGGCTCGACATCTCCTATACATTGTTGGAATTTGATAATTTCCTACTCATTACGCCTATTACTAGCAGTGTTATAGAAATTTACACTTCTCTCTTCTCTATCCATCATCAAAACATCGTCCGCATTTCTGCTTTCTGGAATGACAACCATCTGCTCAGGTGGGGATGGATTCGGTGGTGTAGCAGTATCCATCGGCTCCAAACCAGCAGAAATCATCATAGACTGAAGGAACATTCTCAAGATGAGCACACCATTCAATGATATTCATTCATTAATGTCATGCATGCGCCTACTTACATTCGTATTCTCCACATCAGATACTTTTGAAGGTGAGCTTGTGACCGGGGCAACTGTGGTAGTTTGGCCAATAGGACCTGCATTCACAGCCACAGTTTGCAAGGAATCAGCGCAAACAATCTGCAAAATACGTTCATGATAAGTACATTACAAGACGAAGGAGCACAAAAAATGTTTTCATACCTTGTTTTCTGCTTGCAGGCTGTTCATGACAGCAGGCTGGGTTGTAAGAATGGACGGGAAACCATTCTGAAAATTACATTACAATAGCCATTACCTCGAATCACAGTTGTTTATTAATAAAATTTTACATACTGATTGTCAGAACTTACGTCGATAGCACTACATTCAGTAATTCCATTATTCACTACTCTAGGTGTAATAGCAACACCGTCAGCAGCCGGGACGCTACTGCCTGTTGTATTTGTTACAGAAATGCAGGTGTTAACAGACGGTATTAACGGCGGCGGTACAGCAGCTGCTGCAATTTGGGGCTTTACTATTGGACCCCACGCAGTTCTCACTCGGCGGAATTCTAGCACCCATTCCTACAACGACACATTTGCATTTAGATCACTGTTTTTACCGACGTCACAAATGTACCAACTGACCTGAAGAGCAGCTTTGAGAGCAACAGAGGGATGATAAATGTGGGGATCAAGGTTGTCTGGAACCTGCCCGTCTTCCCCATCGTTTTCAGTTTCCAGTTTAACATCAGAACTCATTGATTCTTCTGCAGAAAATAAATTTATTAGAGGCAATAGCAAGTAAAATTTCTACTATATGTTCCTACCGATTTTCTTCTTGGCGTCAACAGAGCATCGACTCCACTGTGCTAGAGTATGAATGGCTACAAAGTTAGCTCCATATTCACAATTTGGATTCGTAAGTACCCCACGCATTCTAGGTATTAACTGAGGCGATCTTCCTGAATATGGACCGAGGAAGATTCGTTTTTGGTCGTAGTCGTTGGCATGAAGATTATCCCATATGACAGGGGGTCGTCGTAATACCTCAGCAACTTCGTCGATAGACTCGAGAGACAGATCTTTGGAAATAACCTTGGGACCTAGAATAAGAAGACGACTTGATTCAATAACAGTTAGTGGGACTAGTCTTTTTTCCTCACCCACCTGTCCACATAATATCAATGCGCAGATCTAATTTGGACCCGATCGTTTTCAAATATTCTGATGTCTTAACATTTGGAACTGCTCGAGTTCCACAGTACTGAGTTGGGCAGAAGAGGAATCTATTTGGATTAATGTGCTGGAATATTTCATTTGTCACTGACACCTGAGCGTGTGCAAAGGACTTAAAAATTTCCTTGTCTGCTTTGGACATCTCAGGATCGATATCATCGAACAGAACAGAAAATGCCTCGCATCCAAGTTGACTAACCTAGAGAGAATTTCCAGAAAACATTTCGGAATTTGTAATCAACATTTTGACCTTAAATCAAATACGGTGCCACTATTACTTGTTCCAATTTCCTCTTTAGAGCCGCAACATCCTTCGTATTGGAATAGCCAATATCCAGGCCCGGAGATATGGCATAAATGAAGCGTATGCCATTATCTTTGGCAGCAGTTATTAGACTTCCTAAATGTTCAGCCTCTTCCACAGTGTAGAGTTCACGCCAGTAAGCTCGATGCTTGTAGTCATCCTTCGGTGCATACAGGTAGGAATCCATTTCCCACTTCCTCATCCTATCAAGGTAAGATCATTCATTAAATCTTCAACATTCACTCCAATTCAAGGCCCTGTTTGCAAATAAATGACGTACTTTACGAATAAATCCTTCCTTTGTTCAGTAGTCCATGGTCTGCCATAGAAGCCTTCAACAACTCCGCACATGAATTCCTTATTTCTACCACTATTACGTCGCGGTTCCATCCTTCACACATTAGCAAGTACCGGTATTCGTAATTCTATGAGCGATACCAACCTGGAAGAGTACAATCAAATTGAATTTTATGTTCTTCAATGATTCTCTCACCAAATCATCCTGATTACCGCATTTAGCTTTAAGAATTGTTATTTTTTCAGTCATTACCTCCAAAGATTGCAAATCTTATTCCCAGATTTGTTCTGGACTGAAAAATCAGCAAGTATGTGTCGCCAGCCTTGAAAACAAGGATCTTGTTTACTCTAGCCGATTCGACCGGCACTAAATTCGCGCAACTAATTGCTTTAATTTTCGGCGTCACTATTATCTTGGCATCAGTAGATTACCTTCCGATCTCTTTCATCTAAATTCAAAAAGAATGTGAAATAGAATTGTTTTTATTTTTTCTTCAATCTTTAGCGATCTTCGAATATGGTGGGTGACGTTTGGCTGTCATTGAGTAAGCCCTCGCCTTCCCAGGGTGATACGAAGTCCATTCATTGCCTATAGGCTCACATCTCAAGCATTACGAATAGCAAAATATTCATCATGATGTAATTCGGGCATATTTTTTCTTACTATAAATCTCACATTTCCGGCTCCCATTTCATTTTTACGCAAATTAATGAAGCCAAATATTTAGCGACCTCGCTCTCCTTAGTTGTTGTGAAGCTGAAGGAATTTCCTTAAATTTGAACTGGGATTTACCCGCGTCATTTCAGGGTTCTTTAACTGTGATTTCTCAATGATAAATTTGTAGTATGGGAGTTGTAGTCCATATGAGTTCTACGTGGATTCGAGACTAATTTCTTAGATTTTCTGCTATTTACGGGCGACTATTTTGCTGATAATCAGGTAATATTTATGTACTTCCGATATTTCTCTTGAAATAATCATTTCACAAGTGTTTGAGGCGGCAGGGTCTGATTTGCGGTAATCTTGCTTGACTTAGGTCTTGGTGGCTGTGGCTGGTCCATTTTGAGTTTTCTTAAAGCGTATTATTGGGAAATATCAAGAGGATGTCTAATCCTAATGATCCCAGAAGACCTGAAAAGGCCAGGAGGTAAGAGCTACATTTTCTAAGCGCTTACGTGAATGGTTTTGTAGCAACGATATGTGAGCTGATTATGATTGCCTATTTGTGTTTCAGAATGCGAAATTTCGGGCTGGCTTTCGAAGATTTCACATCCGACTACATGAGTGTTATTGGAATGTTATTTAGTATGTTTGGCTTGATGATGCGGGTAAGTAAGAAGACAGATTGGATGTTTACGATGGCCATCGCTTGATAATGCAAAGGGAAATGAAGAGTAGGTATGAATGTATGAATTGTGAATTGAATATTGCAGATGAAATGGTGCGCTTGGATCGCTATATACTGTTCATGCATCGGATTTGCATCTTCTCGTGTCCAGGATGATGCTAAGCAGATTTTCAGCAGTTACATGTGAGCATACTTGATTAGTTAGACTTTTTTGGAAAAATGATTTGATGTTGATCTAATTAAATTATCATTTGTTTGATTTGAATCCTCAGGCTATCCATTTCGGCTGTTGTTATGTCGTATCTACAGAATCCTTCTCCAATGACATTCCCATTCGCGCAGTAACAACTCGCGATGAAATGAAGATTTGCTGTTCTTCAGTAACATATTTGCGTAGTTGTCTTGGTCTTCTACCTTTGTATTATATGTATTTATTACCCTCATTGTTGGAAAATTAAATAAAGATTATTCTTTCCTCTTTCCGAACAAAGAGCTCATAAGTTCCTTTACAGCATTTTCGGACATGGTACTGTTGTCATATCTGGCCATAAAATTAACAAGTTTTGGATGCACATCGTACCTGATTTTTCTACCCTTACTCGCACGAGTGTCAACTTTCCTCTTCATCTTACTTCTTAATTTCTGAATTTGCAGCCAGTGCTGGCTAAGCTGCACTGGGTCTGTCATACTGGAAGTTTTACTACTGATCAGTTCACGAAGAAGCTGATTATAAAAGTCTCCATCGTCGAAAATTTCCGCATCGTATTCATCCTCTTCACTCTGAGCACCGTTGCTAGCACTTCCTTTACCGATGACATTAAAGGCAGATCGTTTCAGTTGAGTTCTCTTAATCAAGCGATTTTTGTCCTTCAAAATGTGTTCAATCTGATTCAACGTTGGTGTCTGGAATGCTGCAAAATTTTTCTTGCCCATACTTCCCGTGGCAGCTTGTGTTTTATCGTTCCATTTCTTGATCGTTTCATCACGATACTTCGCGAAGTCTTTTTGCTGCTTTTTAATTTCAGACACATAATCCTCTATCTTGCGCCTTTTGGCCGAGTGTGATGCTTCCTCTTCTTCCTCCTCCTCCTCATTTATTTCGTCTTCATCTTCACCTTCACTAGCAACCTCATCCAGGTCCTCACTTTTGTCGAAAAGATCTCCATCCAAACTTCCAGCTTCATCCGAGTTTATTTCTTCATCATCTGACCCTCCTCCTTCTTCATCTGATGGTACTTCCTCGTCTGAAGTAGTTCCATTCCTCTTAGTAGCTTTTTTGAATTTCTGAAGCTCAGTACTCTGCTTCGTCAAGGCAGTCTGGTTCAGAATGAGACACTCGTAAAGATGATTTGATATTCCAGTATTTTAAATATCAATAGCCCCAGCTACATTAATTAAACCAAAATCAGCATCTCACCTGAAGGTCTAATAATCCATCTAATAGACTTCCAATAACATGGCTGTTCTTCTTCAGCAAAGAGTTAAGTGTTAAATTATCCTCCTCATTGGGCCGACCGGTAGATGTTTTATCATATCCGTGCTGCGGTAAGGTATTGGCTTCATTTAGGATTTTCTGCATCTGAATCCTAATTTCCAGAAGCTGGTCCCATATTCCTATAATAATGCGAAAATAATTATTTTCTACCATAGGTTCTACTATGTTTAGGAAGGTTAATGGATGGCTACTTATTTGATTCCGTGTGCAACGTCCTTTTGCCACATCGCTTTGTAGGTCACCGACTGACATTTTTCAATGATATTGCCAGAGTAGGTCCAAATTTGAATATTTTTCTACAATTGGGCACTTTTAATTCATAATTATTAACTGTGTTCCGGGAGAAAAAATTTCCCATGTGCTCACGCTCTTCAGCTCCATGTGGGGTAGAGCAAATAAGCCATTGGCATGCATTTCAATGGCTATAAAAGCGTGTGGCTGGCGGCGCGAACTTTTTAGTTTGAAAATCGGAATATCAAAAATTAGAACAAAATCTTTTTGCGACCTTGCTTTTAACTTTAATAAATCTTAAGAATAGATTGACGTGCAGACAACACTATTTGCAAATTCAACAGAGCAACCTGTCTGCATTGTCATTATTGAATGTTATGGATATGTCTATCAAGACTCGTTGTCGGTAGCGCAGCCGGGGTTGAAGCTTGACATTTCCAATTAGCAGTCTTCTTGATGTATGAGCGAGCAGGTATCGGAGCGAGTGAAAAGAAGCGGATTGAACAACGGATTCATTGGTGTGTATGTCTTAGTAATGCGTGAAATGTATTTCTTTTATTCAAGCCAAGGTTTGGTAACTTTGTAATCATTCTTACTTTTTTAGATGATGGATGGACTGCACGACTATGAAGACTACTCAATGGAATATGATGGTGAAGTGGACAACTATGAAACGATTGAATACCTTGACGAGGATGTGCCATATCGGGAAGACATTCCTTTGGCTGAGCTTTATGAAGACTGTGCGAAGCCGACGTTGATTAGTGCTTCAGACCAAATCTGCTGGTTGTACATCAGCTGCTTACTCTTCAAGCTGCTGACTCAAATATGTAAGATGGTTTGATTCACAGTGCATATTGATTTCTGTAATGGGCACTGATTTATTGTTGGAATGGATACAGAAATGTTGGATCTTGTGTGTTCAACAGTGTCGTTGCGAGCCCCATTGTGCCATGTTGTCTCAGTCTTATGTGGAATTTTGTCTTTGTACTCCTTACTTGGCTCCAACGCTACCTATACTTGTGCCATTGCTGTTTCAACGTACATCGGGGTTTTGTTCTGTGCCAGAAGAGTTGCTAGAGGGTTTTCGTATAGATTAATGGCCATGTGCTTTTTTTCCTATTTGTTAGTTAGGTGAGCCAACTAACTAAGTAACTTTGGAATTGTCATGAAGACGATCGTAATTCTGTTTGGATTTTTGTAATTTATAGGGAATATGTGGAAATACTTCCAGAGTCGTGGGAACAGATACGAGGGATTCATATGATTATGACATTGAAGTCCCTATCAGTATGCTATGAGATTTCTACCTTCTCAAGGCAAGTTACGCCACCATTTTTGGACTATATGGGCTACATACTCTGCCCCGCTAGCATTGTTTTTGGACCTTGGATACCGTTGAAAACTTACTACAAAGTTTTTGAGAAGAACAGATGGGTAAGCATGTGGAGGATTAAGTTGGAATTAATACAGCAGAGCTTTCTATTTGACTTGAGTGTTTGGTTTTTAGTCTGTTGACTGGGTTACCAAACTTTTTGCAACAATGGTGTTTGCATTTCTTTGTCTCACCTTCAGTTCTTGTTGGGTCTACTGGGTTTTTTTGGGAGTCAAATCTAGGTAACAATCAATGGGAATGGGAGTGAATGCTTTGTCAAAAAATAACGCCGCAATGATAAATTGTCGTTTTACTTATTAGCTGGTTATTGGCCGTGAGGGATGCCTTATCCGTCCGTACCAGCAACTATTTTGTCGCTTTCATGTCAGAATCAACTTGCCTGTTATCAGGATTCTTCTCAACCGAGGATCCAGATTTAAATATTGAAGTTTCTAATCCCTGGAGAATAGAGTTACCGAGGTCTCTGGTTGAGGTCGTAGTCTGTTGGAATATACCGATGCATCAATGGCTCAAAATTCGTAAGGGCTTAGTAAACTGGCTTCTTTGTGAACTTGCTATTCATCTCGTGTTTTTTGTGTTTCTACAGATATTTTTCGACCCGCTAGAAACCTTGGATTCTTGCTCAGAATCATATTAACCTTCTTGGTGAGCTCACTTCTTCACGGGCTTAATTTCCATCTGTCCGCAGTGCTTCTATCCCTTGGCATTTATACTTACGTGGAGCACATCTTAAGAGAGAAATTGTCCGCCATATTCGATGCTTGTATAAGAAGTCGAAAATGCCCGGAGGATTGCAAGCACGCGTACCAGTCGAGCCATCCGGCGATTATATTGACAAATATCATGTTTGGTTTCCTTGCTTATTTCCATCTGGTCTATCTTGGAGCAATAATGGACCGAAGACATGAGGGCACGACTGTTTTCCAAGATGGCTTATCCCATCATTTGGAAACATGGAACCAATTGGGATATGCCAGCCACTGGGTGGCTTTCGGCACCTATATTTTTACCTTGCTCATTTAGAAGCAAATATAACTAATAATTTTAAGGATCTCTAAAATTTCTGTTAAGAATCTCGTTTCCATCGAGCTCTTGTGATCGATGTTTAAAGTTACCTGATTTTTTATCCGAGTGCTTGTCAGTATTACTGTTCTTACATTTTTTGGCAACGATATTTTGTAACTGACAGACTGGATTGAGTTAGACAGGAGTGTTGCATTTATGTCTATGGGTTTGCAAGTCCCTCGTTTTTTTTATTTTGTGGCGTGTCTGTGTTTCCAGACATAGCTTTCTATAGCTACTAATTTTAATGTTCTTATGAATTTTACTAACTTGATGAGAAGCTTTCAGACTGAGCAAACATATCCTCGAAGAATAAAAAAAACAAATGTCTTTGTCGAACTTTACTGTTTCAATGCAGAATGCAGAGTGTTGAAAGGATTTGTGGATGTGATAATGTTTCTTGCGCATTACAACAAGGCAAGGTCAGCCAAGGAGTCCATTGTTTTGCCAATGTACTCTCAGGAAGAAAAAATTGAACCAGCCAACATGTCATGGACTAGAAAGGATTTTATTCATTCATTTATTTCCATCTCATACAAACTTTTTTTAGTCACAGCCATACAACTTTTGTGCCACGGACACACAACCATTTTACACTCTTTTACATAATGTAGTATTTTTGTTCTTATGTAGGCGTCCCTTTCATTGTTTCACACATGAGACAGAGACATGATTTTTTGAGTTTCTCCTCAACATCATCATCTTGTAGCAGTAGTAATCATCATCATTATATGTTGTTCTCTTATATAGATTAACAACAATTTGTTTTTCTTTAGCATACTGTAGTTGGTATATTGCATAGTTGCAGTCCATCAGTTGTAAGTTCTCGTAAGCTAGTACGAAAGGGAAAAGCGAGATGAAGACAGACGAAGACGTCTGGATTCCGTCATATGAATCCCTTATGAATTATTATTACGTATATGTATTAAATGTGATACTGAATAATTTCCACTTGTTCTCTCTCATTCACAACAGTTTATCCCAAATGGTTCTTGCTTTTGAACCTTTAAGTTCTAAAGGCTGGCTACCTTTGGTAAGCAGCTGAAACACTTTTAAAAAACACTCGATGCCCTCAACATCCTTAAGAATTTTTGGTTGCTTCAGAGGCAACCTGAGTCTCTTATCATTTCCTTGTCCATCATTTATTTTCCTCCTCCTCCTTGTTTTCTTCATTCATACTTGAAGTCAATTTTCTCTCCGTCATATTCTTGGAGTACTCGCTTTCTCTGTCTGTCTGTCTCTCCGTTTATATTGTCACAGTAGGTATTAAAGGTAAGTTAACTCTCCGTAAAGTGATTAGAAGCCGGGACGAAGATGAGCAGTGTAAATATTATTGGCAGCGAGAAGTTGGTTCTGGGCTCCACCTGAGCAACGGACGGTTGTCAGTAGTTGTGTTCCAGCATATCTTGATCATTAATTGGCTCCGGGTGTCAAGAGGGAAGAACGGCTTGTACGAACCACACAATCGTAGTCATAAGTACAACAGAGATCTCCATCCTGGAATCATTCAGATAGACGAACCATTAGACATGAACTCATCAGTGACTGTCATAATTGTGGTGTACGTGCAATAATAATGAATTATTACAAGAATGAATGTATGACAAGATGAAGACGAACACATAGAATGTGTGTTACCTATACAACATTGACGTCCGTCAAAAATGTTGCGATTAGGACGAATAGTATATATAGAAATAATAGTCAAATGTGCATGTAATCATGAGAAAGACCTCCGTATGTAAAAGTGAGTTTTTTCTGCTCAAAATCTATTACTTTACAGGTGCTGTTACTAAGCATTGGCTTGATAAAGTGCAGCATGCTGTAATGCAAATTATTTTCTCTGGAAAACCCCCGACTGCGAGTTGAGATGGACAGGGCTCATATAAGCAACAGAAACAGTTCTTCTTGCCGGTGATTTGCGTTGTGTGTATGCGTGTGTGTGTGTGTCTGTGTGTGTGCAATCTATGGCTGCCATGTAGTAAAGCCATGAGTATCTATTTATTTACTTTGATTTGATTTGCCGACACAGAAGACACCCAGATTGCAGCCACATAAATCATTACAAGTTGCTTATACAGTGTCTGTATTTATACGTCACTGGCTTTCTCTCTGTTTGTCTGGAAAAAACATTTTGCGAATATCCTGGTGGGTGACTATCTCTTTTGGACTTGTAATGTATTTTGCAAATTGACGTTATAATTTTCCCTTCAGAACCATAGACGACAGGGGAGGTGCGTTGTTGTTTGAGTAGGTGTAACTGAGTTTCATGTGGAGTACATGATAAGGATTTAGAAAGTTTTGTTCCGTGATGATGATTGTATGGAAGTACCACGTCAGCGATTGACATGCACACACCCATGTCAAATTTTCCCGAATTACACAAAACAGATCGCTTATGTGTATTTTGTTTTGTTTTTTTTAACAAAAACTTGAGATGAATGGTTACACGAAGGATTGATTTCGTCATAAACTTTTCCAATCGATTGTGTCAGCATTGTGTGAGTTATACTTTGTATTTGTGTGCACTTTTGTTGTATGAGGCTGTGTTCCTTTACATCGTGGCTTCTGTGTATGGATCTTCATGGTTTGTGTCGGCCTATTGTAATACTTTACATGAGCCTATTTTCACAAAGGTCTTTGTCAAAGCCCAAGTATGTTACAACATTGGCATGGAAACTTCATAAATGATTCCGCTAAGCACATTTTATCTTGTGTGCTCATTTGCATCCCATCTTACATTGACATGAGACAAATTTTATATGTTCATCCTCGTCGACCGTCGTCTCATAAAAATGGGCACAGTCAGTTTCAATGGTCATTGAGAAAGTGGGTAACATATTTTGTGAATGGTTTGCATGAAGAGACTCGTGTCTATTGTCAGGTCCAAGTCATGATTATTGCCGGCAAACATTCGCCGAGAGCCTTACCCTCCCCTATGTGCAAACTTGTTTTGTTAGTATTTTAGCCACACGCATGCAAAATCTAATAGAGGTGTAGTAAGTTGTTTACTCTCACAGCTAGCCGCCTACTCAGGCTTAATTATGAAAGTTGGCGCAGCCAATTTCCATTAGTCGATCATTAGTATTAATATTGATTGCTGAGTAAGACATAGAATTACGACTTAAAAAAACCTTAGAACTTCTACGCTAAAGAAAGGCGAGGCTATGTTAAGAGCAAGATCTACAGGAAACAACTCCCTGGGAGGTTAGGTACTGAGCGTATTGTAGCAAAAAGAGCAAGAGAAAGTTTAGCCCCAACCCCTTCCCATCCCCAATGTAATATTATATTTCTAACACACAAACTTCATTTTAACCTATAAAGTTCCATGTGGTGTACTGTACAGAGAGCATGCACCGGAGGTGTAACTAACCAAAGAACATGGAAAGATAAAGAGGTAGACATAGAGGAGTTTGCGCAACTGAAATGAGTAATGTGAGATAAATCAAAATGTAATTACCGAAGCACACAAAATCCATCATTTTTGCTCACCGATTTAGCGCAGAGCGGCACCTGTTCGGGTTAATAGGGTTATCACATTTTAGTAAGATACACTCCAAGTCTAATTAAACTACTTATAATTTTCATATTTACACAGGAGACAACCAGCCCATATAACAATATATATAAATTACTTTACATCAAGGTCTGCCGTTTTGTGTATTCTATCTCCAGTGCAGTTATTTCGAATTATTCGAGTCATTCATGGTCACGTTTTCTTGATTTCAAGAGATCAATAATAACCATGAATATGTCTAATCAACTGGCATAGATATGAGAGAATCGGCTCTAGAGAAAATCGCCGGGGTTCTCAAGGTTAAGCAGGCATACATTATCACGTCATTACAGGAGTTTGCTACACCTAATTAAATTACTTAGTGGAAGGGAGAATAATTTATCGTCGTTAGTTGTACACCCAAAAGCCCATTTAATGGCCAGTTAATTCCCACATAGAAAGCGAATGTAATTACAGTAGCGCTTACTCTAGCACCTTGGTCGGAATAGGATAATGTTCCAAAAGGAGATACACTTCGAATGAAGTTGAGCTAATAGGGGAATTGCCAAAGAAAACATTACGTCCTCTCAAGCTTCCTTTCTCGACAGTTTGGATGGACACAGCGCAGACCGCATTTCTCTCTGGTTAATCATACAGAAAGATATTCAAGGTCTTCCCCCATGAACTCGGAGATCCTGTCCCGTTCATTTCCAAGTCCTTTTCTATGAATTAAATCGTCCTCAACTGTTCATTTTTAGATCCTGCAGCTCATAAATTTCAATCCCTTGCTCAAAATTCTTTATACAAACGACCCCGCTGGCTCCTGAGCCTTGAAAAAACTTTTTCATCCTGCCGTCTAGGATAGTTTCTATTCTAATATTCTATACAGCAAAATACTTTTAATATTTACCTGACACTTGCACGTGATACAATGATGATGCGGCATTGTGATGCGGGTACCAGACTCCACAGTGTCAATGGTATTTTCAAGTAACTGACATTCGGTATTGTTAGCATGCCAGTGAGTGCATTTATCCACTTCTGGCTCATCAGGACAGCGGTAACAACAATCCCCTTCAGGAAGAAATGCGTTGTGGCAGGTGACAGGGGGACAGTCAATTGGCCAACAGTCCATTTCCCCGTCTAGACATTCACATGTTTGACATTGGTAATGCCACATGTCTCCTGTAAAGAGAAAAATGAGGATTAGAAGTGATTCTCGAATACCCTCAAGCTACCAGTTCATCATGCTAACCTGACTGGTGTTGAGTATCGGGATATATTTGATGACGACATGTCTTCTTCTTTTGCAGGCTTATCCCAGGAATTGCAGTGATATTTTCACATTGAGAACAACACTCCTTCCTTTCATCGCTGAGGACAAGAAGATTGGAATCATCAGGAGACGAGCAGAAAAGTGAGCAGTCTGCTGGACTCCTTGGTTGGCATGTGATGTTAGCCTCAGAGGAGCAAGTACAAGTTTCACAGTCTTCACTGAACCAGCTTGAACCAAGGTCATGAGTCTTCCCTTGATGAAAGCAGCCTGGGAGTACAGCCGGAAATGAACACGATTAAATTCCGTTTAGCATCATAATTCGATCATCTACTCGGCTCATCTCAGGCTCACCTGGAGTGCAGTCCTTATTTCCTTGAGGACATCGACACTCGTAGGATCCCAGTGTATTGATGCATTCAAGTCCATTAGAGCAAGGCGAGAATTCACATTCATTTATGTCTACACGAGTTAAGTTAGAACGTTCATTAGTCACTTGAAATAACAAACTCAAGCGTACTTGAGCAAAGATGGGATGGTAAGGAGGAGGGAAAGAATGTTTTCTTAAAAAGCAACCGCTCCTCTCGCCCTCGTAGGTATTATTAGTGGAGCGGTTTGAGTGTAATTACAGCTGACATGTTCTAACACAGCTAGCCATTACTTTCATCATGGCCTTACACAATCCACGTTACTTATCCATGTGCACCCTTCCCTCAATGTGTACTCATGCAGGAGCAAAGCATGTAGAATATGTTAAAAGGATAACCAGGGATTCCAAGGTCGTAGATCTATATCCCCAATCCTTCTACCGGGCTTCCCCATAGATTCCTACGGCCACAAGCCCACTAATTAATTGACTTAATCCTGCATGCTTAAGGCTACGCTTGCACGTGATCCCCACCGCCTTGTACAACTCACTCCAGTTTTCAGTCTCACATGCCTACTTTATTAATTATCCATGCAATTAATTACATGTAACTTCAACTCTGTCGTGTGTAATCAACTCGGAGGATGGGCCGAAGAGTCAATGGTATTTTCCTGTATTTGCTTAAGGGAGGGAGTGAGTGAGTGAGATGAAGTCATAAATATCCGTCTTCATTATTACATCCTAAGTACGCGCTCAGTGAGAGTAAGCCAGCGGAAAAATCCAGCTCCCCTTGTGTGCTGTCTTTGTTTATGAGCGGAGTATAATTGGAAACTGACTTTCACAGCTGCTTTTCCCCTGCTAATTTATTGCTTGAGAATCCATCAAAATCCTTGGAGGAGTTCAGGCGAGGAAGGGTATATGAATTCTAACGGTGCGTCCACTGCTCCTCAATCGAAGTAATTAATTGTTCAACAGTAGTACATACAACTTACATTGTTTCTTAAAACGCACTATATACATCCCATGGGAAAGGATAAGGAGAACCTGAATCCCGAATCTGAATAAAGGAGAGGGAAGAATTGTAAGGGAAGAATGAGCTGTTGGTGCTAAGAAGCCTACTATCGTACGAGCAGGGAAGGGATTAGTTTGTCTTGGCAAATGTATAATATATACCTTGGCAACGAGCCTGTCCATTTTCAGCAAGGTTGGCTTGAAATCCATCCTTGCATTGGCAAAGGTACCACCCTGGTTTGTTGACACAGATAGCATTTTCGGGACAAACAGAGCCCATTCCGGCTGATGAGTTTCTCCCCATCAAGAGGCATTCATCAGTGTCAGTCTCACATGAAGATCCAGTCCAACCTGACCGGCACGAACAAACGTCTGGAGCTGTGCAGATCCCTCCGTTCTCACATGTCAAATTGCATATGGCTATGAGGATTCAAGAAGAAGAAACTCATTAATTAGTCGTTAGTACAAGGTTCTCGCACTCACCAAGAGCCAGTCCTTTGAATATATCTAAGAAGATCGTAAGTGCATTATCAGCCACGATCTCGGCCACATTCAATTAAGTACATAGAACTGCCAAAAGCTGTCTCAACGCCCATGTTGATTGGTCCACGTGAGGAGAAAAATGGTGTAAGAATATGTGACCAATTTAAGTTACTCCCCTCATACTTAATGCATAAGGCCATTTAGGAACGAAGGCATCGGTCTTTGAACCTGATGCATGGAACTATTACGGTCATTCTTGACGCAGTCATTACAGCAAATACATATAATTAATACCTAACACTATCTATACTCTCAAATTAACGGTGACGTTAGCAACATGATATCCTAAAATTAACCCTCTTAAATAAATACAATGATACATTGGAAATGAGGACTTACGAGTACATCCTGCTGCTCCATATCCGCTTCCCGTGTAACCTGGATTGCAGGTGCAAGCATAGGAACCCTTGGTATTAGTGCATTTAGCGTGCGGGTTGCAGTCATTTTGATAGCCAGTGGCACATTCATCTTCATCTTCACACTGGAACGCATTGATTTTCTTGAATCCCTTAAAGCATTCACATGCGTAGCCTCCTAATGTATTGACACATCTTGTGTTTCGAGCGCAGTGATTCCGCTCTAAAAGGCACTCGTCCATGTCTTCACAGGTCAATCCATCGCCCGAGAAACCCTCTCGACATTGACAGGTAAACGTTGTTTGTAGATTGACGCATGTGGCGTTTGAATGGCAACGATGCCCCTCAGTTGCACAGTAATCAGTACCTGCGGCACACACAAGTTTTCCATTTAAAAAAACTGGACTTGGGCCCAGACTCATCGATCTCCCCCTTCTTCCCAAATGCATTAGCTTCCCATGGGAAAGTTAATTTCCAGCTATCAACTATCACTCTTCCTTAACTTCGAGAAGACAACGAGGGACCTCATTTTCCTTTTTTTTTGTGAATCAATGTGGCAATCTCTTCTCGTACAGATTCACGTGCTCCTCACATAAAAACTCAGTCACGCATATTCTAATCCATCTGCGATTCACATTGATTACGAAAGGTGTCGATTGGACCACCAACGAACAGAGAAAGTGAGTTTCTTAGTCATTTCAGGTCCAACATGCTTTCTTCATTTTGCTCTTTTTACAAGAAATCCATAATAATCAGCATGTAAGAAGCATGCCTACAACTCATGGGAGTTGTACAGTCACGTCGAAAGCAAAAGAATACGATGATGGTGATTTAATAATAATAGTTTCTCTCACCAGGGCAAACTTTGCAGCATTCTCCAGGAACTACTATTTGTTGAGAAGGAGGACAGGAGAGCGGTGGACAATTCTTCGTGTCCCCTTTCTTGCATTGCATCGACCCATCCATGCACTCACAGTATGCACACTCGGGCATAGCCTCCGTCTCTCCGTGATCATAACTCTTCCCCCGGAAAAAGCATTGGTCTGAAAAAAAATAACCCAGTTTTCTTCAGTTAAAAAACTGCTATGTGGAGTGACTTCGTACTCTTTACGAATGCATCTCAAGGAACCAGACCGCGTTGTACCCAGTCCCAGTGAAATAACACAAAGCTGCCTGTAACGAGCTCTAACAGATTCTCCAGGCTAAAGTCGGGAAAGTTCATGGAAAAAACATTACTAGGAATCTTCCTAGTTAAAACAACTTACTCAGGCACGTCGGACAACATTCACCGGGCTTCATGATTGGGTTCTTGCAGCGAACTGGAGGACATTGTACGGGGCGGCATTTTATCTCGCCTTTCTGTTGAGAGTGGCAAAAGAAAAGAGCATTTAGCCCGAATGATAGTAAAAGCTGGAAGTAATGGTGTAGCAGCTGTGCGGCATTTAAACGGTTCGCATAGTTGCGTGCATTTGTTTTTGTAACTTGATGCAGAATCATTTGTACACATTGTTTGCCGCACGTTGACAGGATAATTGTACATATGCACACGTCAGGGCTGAAACCGAGAGTTCGGGACTTGTTATATCAGTTATTACCTTGCATGAGCAAATGTCACAGTCTTGCTGCCAAGTGGATCCATCATCGACATTGCTCGTGACGTTGACACGGCACGACTTTTGGCAGTCGCATTGTTCAACGTTGGTAAGCCGGGCTTCAGCTCTGATGAGCTGTAAAAAAAAGTAAGAAAGAATGAAAGGGGGTGAAAAAGTAGGGAGAACTGATAGCTGCGAAACAAAGTGTATCTGTTCCCGAGTCTCTTTCACGGGATTTTTTGTACATGCTGCACAAATTGCCTGCCTTTCCACGTCCCATAGAGATTTGGCAATAAAAGAAAATACGGTGTACGTTTGGGATGCATACAACATTGAATACGACACAAGGCACATGAGGGGGATATGCGTGCAAGTATGTGTCTTTTTCCTAATAGGCTTTCTCGATGGTGGTCCCTATGGGACGCGAAAAGACGAGAGACAGAAGGGGGAGAGACGACTCCTGTCTCTCTCCTTTGTAAAATGACAGGGGATGATGATAGTGATGTTGATTTTAAGAATAAACAAAACTCTTACACGTTCTGTCAACAGTTGTATCTGAGACTGTAAGGAAGCAAAGGACATTTTTAAGGCAGTGAATTCGCTGCATGTTGGACATTGGCTATCCATCTGCGGACATTGTGTCAAGTAGCCGTATGGTCCAAATGTTAGGCGCAAATCTTGCATAACTCCCTGTGAAGAATCAACACACAATATTTTCATCGATGATTAGCACATATATTTCCACGTGAAGTCCAGATAATTCACATGTCCCCTCTTTTCTACTGAGGTCATCACGTTGTGGCAAAAGCTCAAGAACTGGTTCATTTAGTATTTGGGATTGACTCACCTGGTATAAGAAATGAGAGGTTGTTTTCTGACCGATCCAAATGGATATGTTATGTGAATTAAATATTGCTGTGGCGGGATCGAACTTCAAAACCCGCCTATAGGCCAGCGTACAGTCCACTAGAATATCCACTTGCGAGGCAGAAAAAGCGATTGCCAAGCGGTGCCAATTTCCATCCGCCAAGCGAAAAGGGAATGTTTCAACTTTCGAGCCCGAAATGACCCTCAACTCGTTTTTCCGACCACTCGATTGAATCTCTAATGCACTTGATTCAATACAAAAGACACACACAAGTCTCTGTCAGTATCAAAGTACTCATTTTCCAAGGAATTTTCCCTCGCTTACGTCCTCATTTTCCACATCATTTCCTCTTTCTTCAGCATCAGCTGCCGGATTGACGAGGAGGATCGTAGTAAAATGTGTGTAACACTTTGAGAGTGAGAGTGAATCGCTTACCTTAATAGGCCTCTGGAGAAAGCCAGTAATGTTCCTACATTATTTGGATTTTGTTTGACGATAGTGGAAATGGTGAACTCGTTCGCTCCAATCTTTGCCAGCTCACCACGTATCCTGTCTATCCAGCTTCCAGAAATCATTATTTCCCTATAGTCACCTGCAATAACGAGTTTCCATGGCATTCCTTTATGGTCTATTCCAATGGTCGATCTTTACTAGCTCACATTACGTACCTGCGAAGATAACTCCGGGGCTAAGCGTGTGAACTCCAATGCCAAGTGTAAGTCCTTGGTAGGTACTGTTGTGAAGATGAAGGGTTTCAAATAAATCCAGTTGTACAAAATCTGAGCCGCCAACTGGAACACATTTTAAATTATGATTATAACTCTCATCAACCTGCTGGAGTACGGTAGAACATGTTCAATGATCTCTGTCTTGTTGTGTTTTATTTGTGTCCCATGTGATTTCATTTAAGAGATGTGTGTTTTAAAATGGAGTTTACTGTGCCCATGACTGCCCGAAATTAATGCACCGACATGTGCGGCATGTAACCTTCTGTATTGCAAATAGTCTCATGCGTATAAAATGAGCAAGAAGCCACTTTCGCGAAATATCAAAGGAGTATAGGAGTTAATAACCTGGAATTTGCAAGGTTAGAAAGTAGAGCGGTGCAAAGTAGAGGAGGCAGTAGTGAGTAAATGTTTTGTAGTACATGGTGTCTCAGCAGTCGGATCACTTTGTAGTACATGCTTAATTCACGTCCTATCGATTCCCTTTGTAACACTACCAAACACTTTACGCTGTCTTGTTGACACGGCTGTAGATGTTTCCGTAGGATACTAACCAGGAGGGAGGGAATCTATTCAAGACTGTAAAGCAGATGTGTCCTGTGATAATCCAAACGGTTTAATAGCTCAACACCACGCATGGCCCAAAACACCATGAGGGAAATCTACTAGTGATCTATCCGTTGCCATTTCTAACTTTGCAATGCCGATTTCCTCCAGTTTCCTATGTTGACTAACTATATGAGTTCATCATGGCACCACAAAGTTACAAATGTTCTGTTTTAAAGAATTATTATGAGCATGACTAACAACTCATAAACGGATCTGGATTTGTTTGACGATCAGAGGGAGAGAGAGAGAGTGAGTTGACTAAAGGGAAGTTACCTTTCGGAGTTATTCACCTTCCAGGTAGACCATGTGAATATAAACATGAATAATGTGTTTTACATTATTGTTTGCTTTGACATTCCCATTATTGATCCTATCAAATGGGGCCTAAAAAAGACGGCGATCGGATTGTAGTGAGTAAACATCTGATAAGAGACGGATTGCGTATGGCTTACCGTGTGCAAAAATGATTATGACCAGCCTGGTGCACTCCTCTTGCTATCCCTTTGTCGTATGCTATCATTCATCTCTCTGACTGAACTGAGTGACGACGGACGCAGAGGAATGATGTGACAGGGACCGGAAACTTGTTATGAATTCGGCCGATAAGATTCTCACACGGCTCACCATTGCCATTCCTTTTACTTCGAAGTATGAATAATGCTGGTCAGGATATGAGAGTTGGACCAACTTCTCCATTGTTTCCCTCTATTGCTGCCAATAAAACGATTTAAAAGTTCGGATTGCAAGTCAGATGGCCATTCGAACTTTGTAATGCAAATCATACAACTTTTCTGTTGTCGGGAAGTCGTTCTTAAATACTGTCCCATTCAACCAGTTGTCATCATCATTAGGTCAGCTAAGTAACCTTCCTTACAGTAACAGTAGCAAGGAAAGCGCACATTGTGCCGTGACAGCCCGTCGTGTCGGTTAAAGGGAAGGAACCTTTGCGTGTGCATATTACTTCCTGGATTAGCCGGAAGGAGTAACGTATGTGTGCATAAGTTTGCGTGTGAACTGGACACTCACGCACGTCTAAGGGACCTACAACGTTATGTGGGTTCGTGTAAATATGCAACTGATGGAATTTTAGTTTTACAGTCCCACATGCGCCTACAACTATATTAGTCTAGACTCATTCTTCTGACTGAAACTTTGTTTAAATCCATTCTTTTCGTTTTTCACAGGTCATGCTGTTCCAGTCACCGGCCGGCTGTCCACGTAAGAATACCACAGGATTTATGAGTAGGGCGTTGTGTGGAGGAAAGGAAGGCGGAAGGATCGACAACAATTTATACTATTGTGGGTCCGCGTTTTTTCACAACTGTGGGAAAATTACTGTGTTAAAGATCAGTTTTACTTAAGATAATTCCAGGTTCCGTGAGATTTTAAGTGTTTTATATGGACTTTGAAGCAATGGGTATCTAATGTGATTATTTGCTATTTATCTCAGCCAAGAATTCCTATTTATGAAAACCCGAGTAATATCATCTTACACCGTTGTATAGGTCTTGTCCAATATATCTTTACCACCTATGCACCATGTGTACCATCCCTTCATTGAAAGTCATCCTTGAAAATTAACTGCTTTGGAATGCTTCTAGCCGTAGGATCCAAGCAATGAACGATCGGTCAATTGCTTTTGGCCTGCGGCTATTTATGTCGAAATCTTATGGCTTAAGTTTGCATTTAACGATTTAAAATCGTTAAATTTGAGCTGGATATTCGGAAAATGTGCCCTAGCAATACATTTAGGGTTCATATAAGACCACTAAAAGTGACTGCAGGTTTGCACGAATAAAAGGTGTGTGGCCTGTACCATCAAAGCTATAGCGGTCTGGCTTAGTTTCAAACTAACAGTTTGACATTATTCCCTAAGCAAACGCTGATTGCTGATTGTCTTCAATGCAGATGGATTTATAGAGCCTCTAAGAACTGGCCTCGAAAGGCTGACCTCGACCGAACTCGGCCACTCATTCTCTGACCCGGTTAGTTGGTACATCCACATGGATTTACAAGGCAATTCTGCCCTATGGGAGTCAACTCAACAAAGCAAATACGCTCGAAACACTAAATCGATAGATTAGTGATTAGTATAAATAAAGCTGAAATTTTCCTCTGGCCTCTTAGCACAAGTCATAAGCATAATTACCAAGAAAAACCATTAGCTGAGGTTACAGGACAAGCTTTTTAAACCAGCGAACGTGTCATATGTCGAATACCAAGAAGGATCAAATATGGCCTAACAGCTGTAGTTAAAACAAATTGCGGACAGCAAATATGTGCACTACCCTTGCAGTGGACGGTCTACAATGTTTAAGACAATTGATTCTCGCCTCCTTTCCTTGTAACTTGTAAATTCGTGGCCACTGAAAAATACAGAATACTATTTACTTTTGTCACATAACAACGGTTTTTGACAATTGCCAGCAAGCTGTATGCATTAAATGTGAACTTAAAACTTGTGAGCTTAGCTGCACTAGTTTACATGGTTTAAAGCTCGCACACACTTGTGCCCGTAACCCCAATCGAATTTCATTTATCAGACCTTAATTCCCTCCTATCGACCTCCAGTACTCAACCCAAAGGAATATCGCACAAGCCAATGTAACATTATTCTCTCCGTCGTAATATTACGAAATAATAATTTTTACTACCGACCATATCACTCCATTTGGGAAAATCATGCAAATTCCTGGCAATGACAAGCAAGAAAACTGTTCGATTATTATTATTCATGCCTAGCATTCACTTAGCAGCCCTTGCCTTGTTCAGTGGAGCCAGGATATTTATAATTCATGGTGACAATATCATTTACTTGTAGCAGCGACTCTGGAGACATATGCCTTCACTCTGACTAACCCCTTCTGTCTTTACCAGTGTCGAACTCACGGAGACTTTCAACAGGAAGAGGGCCAGAGGGAGCATTTTGAGGTGAAACTTGGCAGGAAACTTTTTGAGGAATGCACGAATAGACCTTTATAAGGTTTCTAATTAGAGGAAGGTATTAATACGAAGTCAATAAGAAGTGGATTTTAATGAAATGAAGCTCTGTGGAACTGCGTTATTTTTTGACTATGATTGCAGAGCTCAAATATATATTCACGGTCCGCCCGTGCATATGTACCAACGTCCTTCAAATCACCAATGTACACGGAAGAGGCAAGGAATAGCAATTACTACCACGGTTTTCGTATCTTCAACAACTGAAGGACATACACCGAGGCTAGTGGCCACAGAAATTCTCTTTGCATAATCTGTTGTTGTTGTATTAGCTTCCAGAGAAATTTTAATGGGTTTTGAGCATGACAGTGGTCAATCAGAGTGAGAAGGGAGAGCAGAAGCGTTTCAATTCAAATCGTCTAACACCCACGTGGTGGGGATTGGGGATGTGATCCCTGGGACAAGCTTGTTACTTAATCGTGAAAAGGGACAAACAACGGGGAAATGATTTCATTGTTATAATGCTATAAAACCAATTATAGAGAGTGCGGGATGTGAGGAATGAAACGAAAGTTATTGAACTACCATCCAGGGACAAACGTGGAGCCGTCCTCACCGCCCTCTTCACCGGCCGGCAAAGTAAACTTTTGATGTGTATGCATGGGAAACAATGGAAGGCTACACCTGCCAGCTCATTCAAATCGTTTTCTTTCTAAGCGCCCAGCAGCAGAATCCATGAAGTGCAACTCGGAGGAAATGGTACAGCCTGTGTCAGCCTATCCGATGAACCCGTCAATGGGCAGAGTTCTAATATCGATCATGACAAAATAAACTGGGAATGAACAGTATTTGCAGATTTATTGATGACTGAGTTCTTTGATGCTTGTCCAGCCTTTTTCCTCTCTCATTCACATGGATGGGGAAGGCTAACACGTAACATGCTTAAGATACGCTCCCTCCGTAATCATCAATGAATTGAAAGGGTTGGAAAATGCACATGCACATACCAAGAGAGCAATGGATCGGTCGTATAGGGGAAAATGCTATTTAAGCGTAGCAATAAATATTCTTGTAAGCTGGCGTCTCTAATTTAAATGGCGATAAATATCCAAACTCATTATTAAATATTTCAAATGGATCCTTCCTCTCGCCCGCTTTTTGTTCCTTTATTCTTTTTTGTTCTTTTACTCGCTCCCCTGTAAGTAATTTATTTGGTGCTACGACCGACCGCTATCGATCAAGCAGCCAACAACAGCATCGATTTCCTTGAAGCAAATCAAACTGAATGATAGAAACAATAATCGCATTCAGCGAACTGTGTAACACCTTCGCCCCAAAAGTATACGGGTGGAACTATCGGAACCGGCTGGATCATATGGGAATCGTTTCAAAGTAAATTTCAGGATGCCATCCTTCCCATTCGACTGAACAGCACTTCTGCATTCAATGAAATGCATCATCATCGCCATAATCAATGCTACGCTAAATAGCTAAGTCGATTATCGCTTAAAATGATAGAAAAAATATCAGACAAAACTGGCAATCGGAACAAAAAAAGCTCAACGAGCGACATCGTGGCTTGGGCGGAGAGACAAAATGAGAGAGAAAGTGGCTTGACAATTAGCATATTGTCAGCGTAATAGTCAAATTGAAAAAAAAACAGGCTCGGGGAACCGAATCACATTTACTGTCTTTCCTTTTTAATGTCCTAAATTATACCTTCAATTTTCTTGATTATCTTAAGCATGAATTGATTCTGGCTTGATTTGATATTGAAATTGCCATGGCGCAGGATACAAATGTTGAAAGTTTAAATCAAACAAAGCGCTTTCGCGCCAGGATCATGCCATGAAAAACGCTAAAATTGAAAGTATAATTAGGGCATAAACCTTTAAGCATACGAACGCATATGAAGGCGTCACCGTTAGCAGCAGTCTGTACACACCCGTCTGCATTACGCGACTTGACGAAGCATACCGCTTCATACGCACACAACTGTCATACGATGTAATGGGAGTAACAGAAGACAGGAGAGGGAGAGATTATGAGTTTTTTCACGGGAAGAAGCAGAAGCAGTTTGTAACAAATTGTCTGCGAGAGCACTAAATGCAACTGTGTCTCCTATGGAGCACTTGCTCCGAGTTCTGGGTGGAGAAATGTATGAATGCTATGGGCACACACGGGATTGTGTTCGCGCCTTAAAGCCACAATGACTATTGCCTGGAAAACCTCACAGCCGCCGCCCCCCCCCCCCCGAAGTATGAGGTATGAGGCAGTGTGTTATCTACAACAATAACAATGATAATTTAGTGCACTCTCTACATGAAAGCGAAACACGGGTGAAAATTTGACTGAACCGTCAAAAGTGGATTGGTTGGAGAAGAAAAAGAGCCTGATCGAGTCTTCTGGCATGGATCCATCTAATCGGAGAAGCATTACTTGACAATAGTCCTCCCGCCTCTCCCGTTTCTTTTGGGAGACACAGACAGAGATGAGAAATGCGGTGATTTGCAAAAATCACAGTATGTGTGTTTTGGATAGCTTTGTCGTCAGCTTGTGTTAGTGTCTAGGTCTCCCTCTAAGATGGAATTATGCCATTACTTGCAGGATGTGACATGGGCGCCCTGCCGCGAATCAACCACTTCTTTATACACATCATTTGTAAGTCAGTGCATTGGATAGAGAGAACTTGAGAGTGAGTGCGTGTCCATGAGGATTTCTTACTTCTCGCTCATTCTTTCTCGGCAAGGCAATGATACTTGTGAAGAAGGAGTGTATTAGTACATAGAAATAGGACAGACGAGTCCCCAATACATGATCAGAAGGTAAAGAGGAAAGTCATGTTATATATGGTGAGAAAATTGGTTATTTTTTCGGGGGAAATATCTAAGAATAAACCGCAGTCGCAAATCTCTCCAGAGGGTTTCACTCCGCTCACACTGTATTTTCTCACTTTACTACTTCTTCTTCACACATTATATGCATATGCGAGTCTGTAGTAGTAAGATAGAGCGACGTCCACACAGGCGGCTCCCTTTCTTATGTCGTAACACTGCGGGAAGGAGAAAGATGGATTTTTGGGACCTCGTGAAGCCAGTGATAGTACCAAGAGTCTGGTTGGGGGCAGAAACAAACACACGTAGTCCCCGCATGGATTGTAGGCTCTCAATCCTTGAGTCCATCACTTATAGCGTGCGTCATAAAGCACGCTGGTTCATCATACCCTATCATTTCGCACGTATTTAACGTCTCTCTATAAACTGACAAGCCATTTGGAAAGAGTCAGTACAAATACTCTACGTGAATGCATAAACGTAACATTCTAAAATTTTCGAGATTGGATTTTCCGATTCTGTTTTCTTCATCTGGAAGGATCAGGTCGTGCTCTAAGGGTGTACATGCTTTAAAATCATCCTTAAGGTTTGGACAGCGATAAATGTAACTAATGGATGTGCTTATGCCACTTTCCAATCAACAACCCTTTTCGTACTTCAAAGACCAGATGGATTACTGAATTTCCTGTCTCAATCCCACAGTATAAGATAAAGAATGCAAACACGGAAGTTGAACAGAGCGGAAGAGGGATGAAAGATTTGTATGAAACCAAGACGACGCTGAATAATGTGTAAATTTGGGGGAATCTGTGTGAAAGCCCAGTATTCACCGGACACAATGAGGCGGAAAACCTCTGCCCTGCAGCAAGCAGCAGTCTCTGCAGTAGACACCTAGAATAATTGCTTTCTCTGCATATTGACCCCGGGCTATCATTTGTGGTGCACCAAATGCTCAGCTTGCGGAAATTTCCTGCCAAAAATTTAGCCCCAAGGTAATTAACCCTGGTGTGCGAATAGGTGACTTTCTCTGTTGAGGCAGCCCGTGCGTTCTATAGGTACTGACAGAGCATATGACTTTCTGCTACATCATGCACAAAGACCGCAGATACGATCAATGGTACGTCAACATGGAGAATAGTGGAATGTCTCCGGAGTAAGATACATGAAAGAGCGTTAAGTCAACAGGGAAGTCCGTTGGTGTATACTGAGTGTATTGATTCATATCGATTTGTATTACAAATGAGTCTGATTTTTACATCAGTTTCTCTCTCTGTTCATTCTCGCCACCTTCCATACCATGCCGTCTTCTACTTGTGTGCTTTGTACATATCAAAACTTCTGTATACTGTACATGCAGTTGGGTGGTGCGGTGCCAAGTGGGAAGCCTCAAGTAAATTTCAGGGAGGACTCTTCTCGAAAGAATCGTAAATGAGAGTGGGCCATAGAGAGATTATCGTGTGGAAATGCTCTTCTTTTTCCGCTACAGTCGAAGCAGTTAACACATTCATTTTGACATTAATAGTTTATTGGAGCTCTCGACTTGCACATCCGTTCTCGTTCCTCATCTCCAGGCCAGTGCGCTCCATTTGTGAAAACATTGGCTGGAAGTCGTAAAACGTTTTTTCACAAAATCAACTTGCAGTCGTTTGTCAAAATGGGGACGTTTTAATGTTCAGCAAATGCCAGCAGTATTAATTAAGACTATTATTTTTCTATGAATAGGAAGTGTGATTGAGATGCTTCACACATTGAATTGATTAGTAACAATAAATACTGCGGGTATTTAACTTTTTTTGGTTCCATTCCTTTATGTGCATACGGGGTTTTCATGAGATAAAAACTGACGCATGCATGTACTAGTTGTACCGTAGCATGCACGTCCGCATAGGCAAATCAATTGAAATAACTTGAGGCACTGCACAAGGGAAATAAGCAAGCATGCTAATTAAGAATGAAGTGACGAACACTGAAGGCGTGAGATTATCGACACGTTTGTATGCGGATATTAAGTTTCCGGATGATGGCAAAGGAATTTAAAAGAAATACGCATCGTAAGGCATTTTGTAAATTCATTATGTTCACTAGTTCCAATTGCCTTGGTTAAGAAACTATACTTGTGGTCAGCTAAATAATGATCTCAAATCATGTTCTGCGTCCATGCCGCCTGGATAAATGAAGTTTTTCATTTAGAAGGTTCATTCATAAGAGTGGAAGCAGATGCGAACATGAAGACTTTAGAGCAAGTGTAATTTGGATTTCGAATTGCACAGCTCAAATATCACCGTTGGTATCCATGCTGACGCTGCATCTTACATCATTCCGAAGAAATTGAGAGCAAATATACTTCATGTACAATTTACGTGCTTTTCTCAGTTCCATCGTTGTAAAATGCGATCTCAATGATGAAACATTTCGAAATAAGAACTGAGAAATATGACGCATTCAACAATGTTGTCAATAGTTACCAACCACTCGGACGGAAAACAGAGGGCAATCACTTGAATGACGACATTTGAACAAATGCCTTCCCCTGCTACCAGTTGCAAATATGCGTAATGGACATTAGCAAAGTTTTTGTGATATTGCTGCACGGAATCTGCGAGCAGTCTGGGAACCCGTAGACGGTAGAGCACACAACTTGTGGTTGTCACAATAAGAATAGAAGGAAGTCTGAAGATGCTTATCGATTTGATGAGGAAAAAAGAAAGAGGTATGGATTAATTTAATTATTCATAGAGCCTCCCTTGTGAGCTTTCCTTTGATCAGTGTCTAATAATGTAACCCCTTCTGGAAAGGCAAATATCTGACTGATTCATTGGTTAATACAAGAAGCGAAAAGGGTCTTTTAGATTTCGCTGCGGCTGGTTGCACCTTTTTTGGCTGGCAAAATTTCCACCAGTCGGACTAAAAGCCTGTAAATATCTATTGTGGTGGAATTGGAAGCGAAAGAGACACTGTCGTCAAATATTGTGTCCATGCACTAACACATCCATTCAATTGCTCTTTTATCTATATTTCTTCCGTTCAGTGAACTGGAATGAGACCTCTGGAGGTGAAATGATCTGCGGAGACCGAGCACGGTTTTGCACAGCATGCGGGGGAGTACCGAGAGAGAGCCAAAGGCGAGTTGGCAAACTGAGGTTGAATAATAACTGCATGGGCCTCTTCCGCAAGGTCTATGGGCAAGGGAAATGGGCTAAGAACGGGAAAATATAGCTGAGATACACATGCGGGTCCACTTTGTCGTCGCGGAGAATTTATGGAGGAAATTCACTCGCTTACGACCTGTCGGTTCCTGCCAAAAAGGTAATGCGGGCTTGTTTTCACACACACACAAACAGAAAATGAAACTACCTGCAACCCTGCAGGTCTCCCTATCGGAGTGATCGCGCTCAGAAACCCGCAGCTGGACTCATGAAACTTAAGAAGAATGCGGAAAGATCCACACAATACATAGAGTAGGTATGCGGGGGAGTATACACCACGGATCGCACAACACAGACAATCGTGTTAATTCGAGTCCATGTTACTCCTCAAAGTTCATATTCACGCGTCAGTGGAATCATCACAAGAATAGAGCACATAGCAATGTACCACAATGCACATTATATTATAAAACAGATGAAGAGCGTATCCAGTCATTCGTTCACAGGCTCATTAACCCTTCATACGGGTTCATTGCAAATAGACCCGAATAAGAGGGAGATAAAAGCATGGAAACCTCACGGTGTATAAGTGTCAGCCACATTATTATCAAGCTCTATGAATAAACTCTTTTATCATTGGTGCTAACAGCATGTGTATGGGTGACATGCGGGTGAGGAATACCTATGCGTATCAAATGCATACTACCAACATTTAGGTTTAATCCAATTAAGCTGTGTGGTCCACAACACATACACCTTTATTTCAAAGGGCACCCACAAACACGTACGTATGACGGCCCGTGAGTACAAATATTACACGCTATTGAGTTATAGGTTCTATTCTCATGGCACATCTGCCAAGATACATTTCACTCATGCCACACCATCAATACCAGCAAAGTACACTTACACTCTGTAGTTTATGTATGTAACTCCCGAGCAATTAGACAGGGACTGAGAAAAACAGGGATCCATATGGGAAGACGAACAAAAGACGGCGGCGAGGAGGAGGAAGAGGAGGGCACGTGCCCTTCTTCTCCATTTCACAGGCTATTTGTCTAGCCAGCTTTTCATTTAATTTACTCTCGGGTAGTAGTGAACAGGGCATACAACCCGGGAGGTTTGTGTATCTTGTATGAGTGTGTGAGCACACATTAGAGTGAGGATGATGATGAATATCATTGTTTCTTTCCCCACCACACAGACACGACACACATGAAGTTGAGCTTGCTAAAGATCTCAAGTGTGGACAGAAAGCCCTCAGGATTCGTCTTCATTCATGAGGGCACGCACCAGATTTCCTTTTGCGTTTGGAATAATTGAATGATTGGAGGAAGAGCTGGCTCTTGAGTTGGCTCATTTGGGTGGCCACATCTTTATGGATCTAGACCAGCGGAGAAGAGCAGCTAGAGCGCGAGCGATCTTAATCATCCATCCCCAAGTAATCAATTATCGACCTGCAAGGCTTCCTCTCTCGCTCTCCTCCCTGAAAAGTTACTATCAAGTTTCAAACATGTCAGTTCATATAATGACTCCCTAACCAGACGTTAATTGCATTCTTTTTCCTTCCTTTTCTTTCACTTGATTCAACTAACAACGTGATACAGTATAAGAATAAACCAACTTGTGGTATTTCAGCCTATGGATTCTGTTGGTAGTGAAGCCAGCACGGTCAGTTCTTCTTTCTCGGGTTTCCATAATTATCTATCTTTGCTACAACTTTGAGTCTGACATGCTTCATGTGCCTTTTACAATGTGTGCATGACTGTTGCCTTTGTCTCTGTCTAGATAGCGAACTAATTTCATCTGTATGCCTTCCCTCACTCTCTTTGCTTCTCATGTAATGATCAAAGTTGTTCAAATAAATTGGACTCGCTCCTTTATAAGGAAACAATTTCCTTCTCATTGTCCTCACTCGATGACTCCCTCAGTGTCCGGTTTGCTTTCAATCTTCTGAATTCTTTGCCAATACAGGGGACCGCATGCTGCCTATTACATCCCCTACCTGCTTCACGAGTTTGCGATAGTTGATGAATTGATTTTAAAGCAGGTCGGCTTTGCATCCGGATGCTTGAAAGACAGTCGAAGAAGGCTCTTGCTGGTTTGGATAAGTGCTTATGCGCATTTATTCGCCGAATAATAAGGCAAGCGTGGAATATGCTGTTGTATTAGCATTATGATCTATGGCAACAGCCCATATGGAAAGGTTTCAGCTCCAATTATGAGTTGATATATGAGTTGAATATGAGTTGATGCTATGATCTTACACAAATGAACCTGCATTGTCGATACATGTCTGTTCGCTTATGAATTACGACTGAAATGACTTAGAAAACTAAAGATTGGACAAACAATAGGAAGTTTGTGCGATACGACGTAGAAATATATACGTCATCGTAAACATAATTTTAACATCGGTTGCCATTGGAATTTTCACGTTTACGCGCGTTACGTTTGTGTTACGCTGATTTTCGCAAACTGTCTAACAATTAGTGTTATACGACAGGGAGTTTATTTAAACTGAACACCAATTGACACGCTGACACTTCCTTTTATACTCGCAGAAAAGGGGAGCAATGAGTGAAGAGAGGAAAGGAATGAATCAGTACTATTTAGGATTCATTTACCTAAATACTCATTAGGGCAAGGATCGGTTATACACATAACGTAAATGAGGGTAGAAACCTGGAGGTACTTAACATAAGTACACTATATTCGATATATCTTTCATTAATCCCGTTCAAACGATTCCGATCAATTACATGGAGGGCGCTAAATATGCAACTAATTATAATTACTATAAATAGGCTATTTAATTCGTGTTCACTAAAAAGTAGACTTCTTTAAAGCCCACATTAGTGTCAATATTGGGCTCGTAGCTCGGTGCTCAAATTCGATATTGCCTAAACATCCCCACTGCTCAATGGGAAGCGTATGATGAATGGCTTTACACAACATTGGAATTCACACCCATTTGCTCCTGCATGTACCATTGGAATCTGAGCCTTGCCGCAGGAATGAGATGTTGGAGAATGTAGTCAAGAAGGAGTAGCTGTGAAGGTGTACAATGTAACGGCCGTTTTTTGCCTTACAAAGAGAAAGCAAAGAGGAGGGATGACTTTGTGGAGGTGATTTACTACTGGCGTATCAAGTTGTGAGACCAAGTGTTTTCACATTAACCTGTCCCTCTGTGGAATTCGGAACAAATTGATGTCAGCAGGCCAAGCTGTTAATATTATTACGGTACATGCAAGTGTTTTAAAGCAAAACTTGACACATATGGTCTTTCCTCATCCTTATCCTCACCGGCCGCAGAGAAGATATCCGGCGGTCTCTGTTCATTTTCTCGCCTCATCATTCCTGTCAGGCTGGCTAACATGTTGAGAGGAAATATACTGAGACAGTGGATAATGTAGGAGAGAGGATTTGCTGTGAAATCATCATAAATTCTATTTATTGCCCATGCTGATACTTTATGGCAATTGTAACACCCAAAATTGTTTTACTATTTGCACAAAAAAGACCCTGTGATGGGATTCGAGCTGATTCACTCCCGATCCTTTAGTTTTATTGCAACCAGTATACGCGCCTATTAACTCACACTGCGACTTCTTATGTATTTAAAAGCGTTTTGTCTGCATATGCATGATCCAATCCGTCTTTGCCCAGAAGCAGTCAAGATGAGGAGTATTAGTTGTATACTGATCGATTTACCTTACTTTTTACTATGCGGTGTAGTAATCGTTCCTACGTGCATTGCATATTTGCATTCACACTCTGCAAGTTTCCTTCTTCCAGTCCAATCCTCCAGCCACATTGGGTACATTAACGCATGAGTGCATTATGGATGTGAAAGTGTGTCTGCTCCTACTACCAGTGACTGGATAAAAGAGAAAAAATATTCGCTCCTTTCGTTATTACACGTACAGACACTCACGCACATGAGTAGCATGTGTCATAATAAAATACATTAATGTGTATACATTATCATGGACCTATTCACCTACTGTCTACCATCGCAACTCTCACATGCACAGGCTCCCCACACATATGGCACTAACGGCTACCCTATGGAAACCGGCAGCATGTACACCTTTTGGCAGGAATTCGTTTGGTTTCTACAGCAAGTGCCTGAACACCATTCTCACCCGCTCTCCACCTACACTGCATAACCGGCTTACTGTTCCGTATGTGTGCACATAGCCAAGTTCTCATGATTAAGCTACCACTACTATTCTTACTATCGCATACGCTCTAACATCACTGGCCATTTCATTGATTGCACTGTCCGGCAAGTTGGATGAAATCAATATAGAAAACCATAGAGAAATCCACTGCAACTATTCGTCCTGCCAACTGGAAGGAATGGATGGCTTTTATGAAATAGACAAGGACTAAAGTATTCCAAAGTGGACATACAAAGCATTCAGACAGTATCACTCTAGCCGGTTAAAATAACAAAAGGGCAGACAGACAAGAACAGTATTCATGTTCCATAAATGTTATTGAGTCACGTACATTATTAGATGGAATGGAGGAGGGATGGAGAGTGAATTTTTAAGCGGGCTCTCTACCGTTTTTTGCGACCAGAATGAGGGAGAGAGACAGACAGAAACACACTCATACGAAAGATAATCATGATTTGAAATGGAGGAGACATTTGCAAGTATTTTCCCAGGGATGGTAAACAGTAGTGGAGAGAGGATCGATTCCATTGCTGTCAAGGGTTTCGACAGTTGTTGTGAGAACTGGAAACAATGGGAAAGGAGAGTGAGAGCGTGCATGCTTGTTTCAAGCACTACCAGTTCACCTGTGCCGGTCTGTTAATTTATAGAGCGAGAGGGGACCACGTTTTGACTCTGGTCCGCTACTAATACCCTGCCTATGCTAAGATTGTAAAGAGATAGTAGTAGTTGGCGATCCTGGGACCCCAGCATGCAACTTGTGGGGAGTAGAAGGAATAAATGGAATGGGTCTGTGTCTATGCTTGGGTGTATGTGTGTGTGAGTGTGTGTGCGAGTGTGTTTGTGTGTGTGTGAGTTCGCTGCGACAGTTACCCCCACTTGGCTTGCAATGGTGCTAGGGTACAATAAAAAACACAATAATAATTGTTGTTTGAATGAGTCAGATCGTGTGAGACAGAGATCTATATACATGTGAGAGACAGACTGGGGTTACCTCTGAAGGTGTATCCGGAGGAACCGAAGAGACACTGTAGAAGGAGGACGAGGGCGATGCAGAACATGTTGCAGAGAGGTGAGGTCGGGAAGATGCGGTACCAAGGGTTTTAGCGCCCCAACACCGCATACAACATAGTAATCTTTCTTGACAATTGCTCACCTAAAATTATCCTCACTCTCCGACATTTTCCTTCCGCGTAACAGGGGTTTTGATGGGGCGAGTATGCATGTATATAAAATATATGTTTATATTTATACAGACAAACAAATGATAGTTCTATATATTTATCTATTTGAAGCAATGGGGCCTCTCTCTTTCGTCTTGTATATGGAGGCTGTGAAGTCGCGACAGAGGATTAGATCCAAGCCGTCGTCGTTGTAGGTGGCTTTTGATAGATTTACACTCCCGGGAAAGCTCTTGACAGGAGCTAGCTTGGAAGGAAGCAGCTCTCTTTTCTTTCTCTCTGTCTTCTCTTCTCTCCTATCTGAATCCCATTATATATGGTCCAAGTGCAGTGATGAGTTCTTTATTTACAGTCTTAGACGCTCTCTCTCATACACACACACACACACAAAACACACACACGCACAGGGAATTACACAGAGGCGCGAGTCGTTGTGGTTGCGACGAGTAAAGTGAGCTGACAGCTCGAACACTCTGGCCCACACAGTATAATCACCACTACAGCAGTTGAAGATGAAGACACAGACATGAGTTGGTCTTACCAGAGTTCCAGTTAAAGCTTTCAGAACACACCACTGCTGTTCCTATAAGATTCTTCCACACAAGAGGAACTGTGTTACACAGGCGTTGACGCTATGATAAGTCTTATTATAAAGTAATAGTAACGGTTCAGTTACTCTGCAGTCTTAGGTGTAATTAAAAAAGAGGTAATCAATAATCTGTGTCTTAATTACGTAATTTATATATTTGCTACAGCACTACTAGGTCGGACATGAGGAACACAGGATGGTACACATAGTACTACCACGTCCGTCAATTGTCCACTAACTCGGGCTGTAACGGCGAATAGTCTTTTTTTCTCCGTCCACATGAGCTAACTTTCTCCAGTCGTAGTCCTGTGGCACAGCCGCATAGTCTAGTGTCCTGTTTTTCTCAGCTCTATGCTCTCCTTCTCTTCTTCGGTATCTTCCACACACACATACACACACACACTGTCGCTATGTGTTTACATGTATATCCAGAAGGCAAGAGAGAGAGACACACACACACACACACCTTTTAGTTCTACTATAACAGCACTTCTCTCTTTCTCTTCTTCTGACACTGGTAGAAACTTGAAAAGCTCTCGCTCTCTCTCTCTCTCTTTCGCTCTACGTTCCACTGAACTGGGTCAGTCCGATCGAAGCCCAGCAACCACTAAGAATTCCATAGGCCACGGACCAGCGAGTTCCCCTCATTTTGGTTGTTTTTTCTTTTCTAAACGTCTTACATGACCCCAGTAAACCTCCTCATTGTCCTCAAGGTCTTTGAGACATCCTCTTCACATGCCGCTTCGTAGTCATAACACTTGGTCCTCTCTGTCCAGCTCTCATTCCGCCGTGCACTAATAGTTCGTCCTAATGAAAAATATGTACACACACACGTGCATACATACAGACAGACACTATCCGTTCAACTCGGCGTTGTGGTCTATCTGTCTGCAAGTTTGCGTGGGACAGGAGTGGAAGGGAGCAAAGTGAAAAGTGAACAGGACCAAGTTTTCCACAGATCGTTAGACCAGTACAGTTCACTATAAATTTACAACTCACATCTGGTCCTGTCGGCTCTTCTCGAAATATAAGCAATAATAAATTACTCTATTTTGCCGGCTAGACGAAGGAAGAAGACGAAGGAGGAAAAAAAACTTATTGAACAAGTAGTGAAACTTGTGTTCTCAATAGAGTTTGCATGTGAGAGACGGTTATGATGATAATGAAGCACAAACACTCGGCGTGTGGACAATGAACAAGTGTGTACGAGGAAGGTTTTCACTATCTGACTGGCTGAGTTCAGAAGAACCACGTCGCTGAGAGTGAGAGGAGAGTGAGTGGAGGACGAGTTGTTATAGGATGTGATCGGAGGCTCGCTTCTCCGTAAACTGCCCGACTCAAATGCCTGTCACCGGAAATGACTGCAGAGGAGCGTGCCAGTGACGGAACCCCTCGTCTGT
The DNA here is from genome assembly GCA_034698825.1 of Deuterosminthurus bicinctus. NCBI lineage: Eukaryota > Metazoa > Arthropoda > Collembola > Symphypleona > Bourletiellidae > Deuterosminthurus > Deuterosminthurus bicinctus. The sequence continues at coordinate 142,985 of JAQIWI010000013.1, forward strand.
GTGCTACACCAGTGCCCACCTGCGCCCAATCAATGCGCCGCTTCACTCCATTCACTTCACTTGCACTGTAGTCTACATGACCCGGTCCAACCAGAGTCCGACTTGTCTCCATGCCGTCTCACTCTGTTCCCTCTTCTTCTTGGCAGTATGTGCGAGACTGTAGTGGTGTTGTTCTCTGGTCACAGTATATGATGACTGCACAAGTGGAAAAATGTATCAGTCTTCGTCTCGTGCTGTCCAAGAGGACGTTCGAACCAAAGTCAAATGGCACGCTTTCCGTGCCACTTCATTTCTATAACTACTGGGATGTAGCTCTCACATTGTTTATTCGTTGAGAAAATTCAATTTCAAACTTTATGCACGCATAAAAGATGGAGATTAATTCAGTAACAGGAGCTCAGTTGATAAAAATTTGCACGGAATTCCATATTCCCCTCACATTTCTTTAGAATCGCCAAAAAGTTGAACTATTTGAATATTCAGAAAAGTTGGGAAAGGGATTAATTCGAGCTGTCGAATCGTCTCGCTCTCTCTGTCTCTCTTTCGCTTCACCCTTTCACCACCCAGATTTGGCATCAAGGGTTTTATATGGTAATTGTAATTCTAGTGGAAACACAGGATCAACTGCTCCTCTCGCCAGAAGGATTATATTAGATTTGACTTTAAAATTTACTTGGCGCCCCGTCTCTTCTCATTCTCCTCGCCTCTCTGTATGTGTCGGCACACTAACTGGCACTATCCTGACTGCGAGGGAGACTGTATGAATTCAGTGTCGCCGCAGATTCGAGTTCTGAGACCGTGTTCGCCGTATGTATCTGTCTTACGGTGAAATTATTAGAACGGGGCAGGGGTAGTCACACCAGCTGAAGTTGTCTAGCAAAACTTCGCTCTTTCTAGTTCGCCAATCCAAATGCAATGCAGTCGAGGATTTGTACATGTATAATTGCTTTATTTCCCAAAAAACGGTAGAGCACACAATGTAGTATGAAGCGTAGAACTTTTTCTCTTATGATTCCCCCAAAAATTCCTGGCAGAGTTATGGAGAAAAAGACTCGGGAGCCTCACTTGCCTTCGATTTGCTTGCACACTGGGAGTCGTATGATGATGATGCCTCTTAACTTCCTTCCTGGTGCATGGAATGGTGCTAACTGAGGAGCTGATACGGAGCCAGGGGGATGGTGTGAGACAAGGAATTATCATGTCATTGCATGCCGCGTGAAAAGGAGCAAATTTGGAGCCAAAAGGATCGTTAATGTACTGATTTATTTGGGCACGGATCACAGAAATTTCTTTGCGAGGCTAATTAGGCGAAACAAGTCAGTGAAACAAACACCAGATATGTTCTGTTCTATCCTTCACTTCATTTTCACTTATTCAATGCATTGCAGTTCATGCAGCGTGTAGTTACATACACGAGGGTTCCTCTCCACAAATTCAAGCAGGCTCTCCTTAAGTTATTGTGTGAGGAAGAGCCGTAAGTCACGTCTCCCTCACCATCCCCACCATATGATGTCCTTGCCATCAAGACTTGCACCATTATGAACACACCATGAAAGCAGTGTGGTACAACGCAACCCCATAATCCCGCCAACAACAAACAGTCATAAAATTTCTCCAAAATTAAATCTGTAATTCGAGCGGGGCAAATGCTCATGAACACTAAGAGGCGTATCAATTAACTGGATAACTACCAGCTATAGATTTATTACTTATTATGCAAAACTGTAGGGAGGACGCAAGAGGAAGAAAATGGGCGTGGAACGAGGGCAGTGCCCATGAAGGAAAAATGCTAACCATAGCGGCGTGCCGTCACTTCATAAAACAGAGCGCACAGCAAAAAATAATAAAGACAAAAAAAGCTCGATGACAGCTGCGCTGAAGACACTGGAAAACGGTAATACTTGTGGTAGTTATGATTTACAGGCAAAGGACTGTAAATGTGTGTCTGGTGCGTGCGTATGACTGTTCATTTATTGTGTGCATATGGATATATGCAGGGTTCTCAGGCTCAGTACCACAACTTAACCCTTCTTTTAGCCGGCATCTTGGATCTCCATAAATGAGCCTAATGAACTCGGAATGATCGTAAGTTTATTTGACGACGCTCTGAAAGTTTACATCTGCGATGACACTTGGATGCATGAGTATTGGATTCCCATGGCTATGCCGTTTACATGCATGCAATCACTTTGTACGTAATAAGCTTGAAATGTCAGCACAGTTCAAGGATTCTTTGCGTTTTCGCCTGACATGACATTCTGTGACAAACGCAATACGATTAACTTCCTTACGCTTGAATGTCTCTCTATTTTTCCTAGTGTATTTGAGTACACATAGCAGACATGGACATTGAGTTTAGTTATAAGCGGAGCAAGAACAAAACGTTTTTTATGTAGATCATCAGACAGAAAGAGAGAATTAACGGGTGTGTGTTGTGGACGCGGCTCGTGCCTAAAAGCATTTACTTCCTCTGAAATGAGGAAATAAGCAATGTACACAATAACCATGAATGCGAGCGCAAGGAAGGAAAAGGGATGATTTCCGTGACATACCGGCAAGGTGTTTTCCCACTCAGTCCGTACATCCGATTAAGGTCGTAAAGGAACTTCACGCTCGTCCCCTACGACTGTCACAAATAGACAGTTCCGTGATAATATGTATACATACATAGTCAAGCTTGTTGTTGCTGCACACATGTAGAGGCTACTTGGCAAAAACTGAAGGCCTTCGTCGTGTGCAGGATAAACAGGATCGTCGTTATGGTATTGTATGTCCATGAAGCTCAAGCTGGAGGAAGTAATTTCCGATTTCATCTGCAGGTTTGTGTGGGTACGTTTGTATTCCATCACCCCCTTCTGTGTGTCTCAATGTTCCACACACTCACATAAGACACAATATCCATCCGCTCTTGCTGCTGGTTCAGGAGGGAAAAATAAGGATGAGACAGTCAGTGGTACTGTCTTGTGTAAAACCACACACATGCACGCTCTTATAAATTACAATGTAATCCATTGTGTGTGCATACATGAATGTGGTACACTGGAAAAGTAACATACTGGTAATGTGCCTTATTCTTTTTAGCTCATAATCGGCAGTGTCTCGCTTGATAAAGCATCACCTGGGCATTCTCATGACATGTGTGATATTAAACAAGGGAAGGGGTTTGCCATCACTGCATGCTCATCATTATTGTTAACTTCCTTACATATTTAAAATGCCGTCTCATCCTCTCTCTATCTGGATACATGCCCTTTAAAATTAACCCTCTTTTTGATGCTCACCATAAGCATGCGGTATGCATGTGGATGTACCGAGGTATTTAAACTTGTTGGTTAGTTTCTTCCTTCAATCGACATGTCATCAAATAGTTCAAACTTCCGCATTTCCTTTCACCTTTCAAGTGTAATTTGTTCTGACAAGGGAAAAAATTCCAGCACGAGCCAAATCGAACAGGCAGGAACAAGGTGGTGGTCGTGTCTACATAGTGAAACGACATGATGCATACATAAAGAAACCCTGAGGATGCACTTAAGCCAGCTCACTGGCCCAAATTAAAAACGGCATACGGCACAAACATACGTCCTTTTTCTAGTGCAGTGCCGTATCGGAAATTGTCACAACTTGATGAACACACTATGGCAATTTTCATATCAAGTCCATCGGCGGTGTGTGCTCATCAGTCTCATGGATTCTGAAAGGACAAATTTAATCAAATTGAAGAGAAATAGAGAGAACGCACGATAATTTACTTGTGGTCTTCCGTTCCACATGTATGGATTTGAGGCAGCCGGCCCTGTGTTCCCAATTTATACAAACCTTCGGCTGCATCATCGGCTTCACTGTATATTAAGCTTATCCAGCAATAATGAAATATGGATGAAGGTGCCACCTTATTAATTACACATGGTACGACGACCATTTGTAGCCGTGCCAAACTCCTGAGAACAAGACACATGGCGTGTCGTTCTGCCGATTCTTACAATAGGCCATCATCATCTCTAAACCGGTACGTTCATTTCTTCGAATGGACTATGAGTCACTATGAAGTATAAAGAGCAGTTGAATACGACACTCCGCAACCGGGTGTAACTTTCTGTAGCGCCAGAGAATCTTAAGGCGGAGTTCAAGATGTCATGCACTCAACAAAGGTCTCATGATGCAAAATTTTAAGGAATCCCGAGAGAGTGCTTCGAGTGGCGTGACAGTGGAGCTTACACTTCCTACAGCTCTCACCTCTGTGTAGCTTTATTGGAGCCATTTGACTGCCATAATCCAAATACCGCACATAATACCGACCTGTATTGACATAAACGCCCTCAGAGCCACGGAATTTTTATCATGCCGCTTCACTTAAACTGGCCATTATTAGCGCTTCCTCCTGACATCATTCCTCACACCCGGCTCGTCCTCATGGTTAAAGCAAGGTAAATAGCTAGCAATTTCAACGTGTTAAATTTTAATATTTAACACTGCTGTCGCAAATTGTTTGATGTAAATTTTTAACGTTCCTTTTTTATGACCAAAATTTGGACGTAAAGAAATGGTAAAAATAAGCTGTGCGGGTGTGCCAATCATGGTAACCGGGATAGTTTTATTGGTTGAGGAATATTCGGAGAGGCAGGTGAGCTATTGTATCAAATTATCGGAATATACAGAGTGAGTAGAAGAGCATGAGGAGCCATCGCGTGTGTAAAATGGCTGATATGTTACCATGCTCCATGTGCTGAGAGTTCCATGCGGTTCGGTACGACAGCCAAGGATTTTACCGGTTCCACTTCGAGCACATAAAATTGCAAGTGACAGAAGATGGAGTGAAGAAACGTTAATTACAGCACGACCTCTGTGAACAAAATTAACTTGCACAAATTTTGTTTGGATACAAAGAAGAAAATGCAACTTTCAACGATTCTGTTCTGTTACTATACATACAGAGGGAGGCTTGAGACAGTAATGCAATTCTTTTGGACCCAGCCTTGTTAGTAGCATTAGAAGTTAGCCTTGATACTTTACAGGTCGCTTCGGTTTCTAACAGCGTCAAGCCGAACTTGATCATTTGATCATACACTATCGCTCTTCTGACGTAATTCTGAGTGCAGCAGATGAGCTTACTCTTCCGGTGTGAATGAGAGCCAGATCATGTCAGAGATGTGCTCCCAAGCATCATCCCTTTGGCAACTTTCATATCCCGAGCACCACAGAAGGCACCGTAGGAATGCATTTTCCAAGGACTGAGAGGAAGTAGGGTCAGCGAAAATCAACTGAAGGGTGTCATCGTCATCAATATTAACTCATTCAAACCTGTCGTAAACTTTGCCCTGTGATGTGTCGTTGGCACATCCGGAGTGTAGAAAAATTCACGACACGGCGGAACAAAATTTATAATCAGCTGAGCTAATGACTTTTTAACTCTCTTGCAGGTCGGCCAATGAACCACAAACCACACAAACTCTTAAACTTATTTGAAATAAAATCAAGTCACAGCCTTGACGTGACTTTCAAGCGTAATTTAATAACCTGCCATGCGGCGAGGACCTCATTTCCAGCGCGAAAAAAATAAACTAGCGACAATAATTATAACCTCATAGTCCTGCTCCATTTTAAAATGCCGAGCCAAGGAGTCATTAACGGACTAATAAAAAACCAACTAAAGTGTCATATGAATTCACAACCCAGTCTGGCCTTAAACTACCGTTAGGAAAGAGCTTACACGGGAGAAATGCAGATAGTTGTGCCATTTGATACATTATGATGATGATGGTCCATTGTCCATTTCCACCCCAGACTCCGTAGCCCGTTCCATTGTCCATTACATAGACATTTGATGTGCATAATTTGTTCATGTGACAGTATTCTCAATTCTTTGAGCCCGTGAGGTACAGGAGGAGCCTTGCAGCAGCAGTATAAACTCGCATGATCCAGTTTTAAAACCCGATCAGACCGAAGGCCAACTGGGCCGTTGAGTAGCTTATTACAGCACACATATTAACATTAGGGCTACAGTCAAGCCAAGAACAAATACAAGCGGAAACTCCTTATCACATACACACACTCATCATAATGCTGATGATGATGAAGCCATAGTAACGATCATCATCATCACTATCCTTACTTTCAACCGTGTTATACTTGCTCAACATATCAGTCTTCTACGTGCAGACAGCCCTTGAGAGCTTGGACTAGACGACCTCCATACTGGGCAGTCTCCAATCACATTCCCAACTCGTCCCGGATTTCAAATTCCATGGCGCGAGGTAGACTCCGGCTAAGGCGGATTTGCATTAAGGATTTGCAAATCCAAACTCTTCTTATGTCTCTCAAGATGGACATTATTATTATTGTTTCTACACGCTGCTGCATTCAAATAGTTGGCAGACATGTGACATTGTAGACTACAAACATTGTACCGTTGGCCGACATTTGTCTGTCGCACACACAGTGCAATTCAAATCCCCATTGTCTCCAGTAATCAGCACTGATACATTCTGGGCTTACGATACAAAATGAATGAGATGTCTTTTAGCGTAATTGTAAAATGCTCCTGCACATTCCCACGCCAATGTACACGTGCAAACATGTATTAACCTGTGAAAACAAAGACGGCCTCAAAATCCAAGGCAACGTACTGTTCTCAACGGGAAGAGGTTTCTGCTGGCATTGCGGAGAATTGGATCAAGTTGACTCAGGGCAAAGTCCATTGTGGACGGCACCATCTATACGGACCCCAACAACACTCAAGTCGGCCAAGGCACTCGGAAGATCTCGGGCTAGTGCTGCTGGGCTACATGGAACGCACTGCTTACTCTCTGGCTAAGGGAAGCCTTACAGCACAAACACCTGAACTTGGGGCTTTGATGACGATGAGGAGAGGCAGTGTAGCAAGATCGTCGTCAGTTCGGACCAACTCGTAGTATCCCATTCTGTCCATGACGACTGACATTGAGCCAAAGGAGGAGTTTGGGATGCTTTCACAATCTTCCAAAGCCCCATTCTGGCCCACCTTTTAGTCAAATCCTCAACTCAGAGCCAGAACTGACTCAAGTATGTTAGAAAGCTATGTCGGGGAAAGGGGAGCAAACTTGGCAACGTGAATTGTCGTCACTGGAGAGAGACAGCAGAGCCAATTCTTAGGACTGCAGAAGGAGCCATTTCGATCGTTCACTTCGTCAATCTCTTGCAGCCGGTGAACATCGGAGCCAGGGAACTCGTCTCAAAATTTCACAGTTTCCGCAGTATTTCTCATCTCTCGTAGATTCCGGTCTCTCAGCCGAGGCACACAGAGTAAGTTGATTGTAAATTTGATCCTTCCGTCGAATTATTTGTAAGGAGCCGTTGGGAACTCGGGGGGAATTTCCAGTGGAAATTTTGGAATTTTGTGTGGGTGCGGCAGAAGAACGCATGAAGTGTGAGGGAAGCCGGCCATGGCCATGCAGTGTCTTCGTGAACGGCAAATATGCACGGCCATGCGTAAGCTTCATATGTAGTGACACGCGTGGAGCATTTGCCAGATCTGGGCGAAGTCCTATTTTAGCTCTCAAATATAATACTACCCGCTTGGCCTACTTTTCCTCCTGGGTTGTACCAGTATATATATATATGTAGCTATAGCTATTTCAAGGTTACTGGGATTATGTATTCAAGAAGACGGGAGGGTTTTTGAGGTTTCCTGAAGAAAAATATTGTTATCGGCTGGAATTTTGCAATGTAAAGTATTTATTTGTTATTGTGAGAAGTAGCAGTGAACTTTTAAAGGTCGTAGGTAAAGGATGGGAACTTTTTCGAGATTATTAAAAGAAGGAAGGAAGGATGAGTTTTTGCTAGTAGTTGTGTGTATTTTATATGGCCAGTCTTGTTCCATTCAGGATCAAGGCTCTTGGTTGCATAACCTTGCGGCCATCATGTGTGAAGCGCTCTAGTAATTTCATGCATGTAGACGAAGAAGCGATGGAGGCTTTGCGAAACTAGCCTGTGTTCATTGCACTCTGATGTGTGGGAATATCGACTTAATTGCCCCAGCATTACTCACTCTCATTTTTATGTTGTAGTGGCTTCATCTGATTAAGAATTTACAAATTTTAACGTGGATTTTTTTTCTTCTGCAGAATAAAGCAAGATGGGTTTAACTGATCCAGTTTCTTTCGCCAAGGACTTCATCGCCGGTGGTGTGTCCGCCGCCATTTCCAAAACTGCTGTAGCTCCAATTGAGCGAGTTAAGTTGCTGTTGCAGGTTCAACATTCAAGCAAACAAATCGCCGAAAACCAACGTTACAAGGGTGAGTTTCTTTCTGCATCACTTCTTTTTCATATGTAAAGAGTCAGAATGTGAGCTTGATACGCCCATGTGACGGACTGGAAAATTTGGATAGAGAGGGCAGAGTGGCCAAATGAGATGAAATGCTTTGAAAGAGAACTGTGTGAGATGCTTGAGCCGTTCTGCATTTTCCATTCATGGCCACGTGTGAATGTGAGGAACACTGCTGTAGTATGTTAAATCAAGGTTTCATTTTATCTAAATCGTATAATACTGTGAGATAAGCACTATGGTAGCGAATTACACAAGCTTTATGTAACTGAAGACGAACTTATGCTGAAGTGCGTAAGGATTTAAAGCTTGCTACAGTTGTTGTACGGGCTCTTTTATAGTCAGGTGCATTAATAATGCCTTGTATGTTTAAGAAGAACAAGCAGCGTTGAAGGTGTAAATTTACTGCAGTACTCGCCTTGCGGATTTTGGTACTACCGGAGCATGTGACATATAACAAAGTTCTTGATGGAGTGTGATTTCAATAGAGCATCAGGAGCACCGGCATTATGTGACTTTGTTCTATAGGGATACACAAGTTAGTGCAAAGACTTTGTGTGCGACATAGCTGAAGTATCACGTACATTTTGGATGTTACGGATCCTCGGTTTTCATTGCTCGTAGTTGTTAGATTTTTAAGGAAGTGCAACTCAGGTGAGCAATGTCGACGTGAGGCCAGTTTGAGATTGATGACGACCGAATTTACTGTGAACTAGTGAGAGGACTCTAGTAGACTCTACCTCTGGGCTATGAAAATGGCTGTGGGTTAATAGATACGTCCTTGTCTTGGGTCTCCTGTTCACATGCGTAGTGTGTGCCGGAGGTTTCTCCGAGCCTCTCCTGCTGGCCCACATTGCATTGCTGACACTCCTACTATGGATCATGATCATGAGTATGAGGCTTGGGTGTATTTGAAAGTGACTTGGTTGCCGAATAGGTTAGTAGGTTCTTAATGAGTCTTATTTCATTCTTGGCTGTATGGCTCATGATTTTGCCAAGAGCCTGTGGAGTATGCAGCTAGTTGTAGCTGTTATAATCAAGTTTAAATATAGTACGTTGTATTGGCACTCATGCTCCTTCGAACGTCATCTAAAAATACTCTCCTTTCTACTCCGCGTTCCAAAGTCCTGATTTTCTTACTCGACGGGATGGACTTTTTCTGAACAGTCATTATCTTCTCCATTTCAACACCTTTCCCTTCTGTATCAGCTGTTCAGTTGGATCACGGCCTTGGGAATTCCATGTAATGATCATACAGTCAATCTCCCGTGGGTATATGTGGTGGCTCTAATAGTAGTTTTCCAGTCCGCACAGTAGTGGCGCTGCTGTCTTTTTTGAGAGGCGCGTTCGTATTTTGAGTGAAAGTGGAGGAAAATAGATGAAGATGAGGTTATGCCATAGAGATTGTATATCTTCTTGACCTATGAGTAAAAGAGAATAATGAATCAATGTAACCCCTCCAGGTATGGTGGATTGCTTCGTTCGTATTCCAAAGGAGCAAGGATTTGCAGCTTTCTGGCGTGGTAACATGGCCAATGTCATCCGTTATTTCCCTACACAGGCGCTTAACTTCGCCTTCAAGGACAAGTAAGAATCACTAATAATGATGCAGATTTCCAAGTCTGCAATAAGAAGCTTAAGCCTTAGTTGGTTTTTACCTGAGGTAATGAAATAATTGAGTACTTTGTGCTGTACAGGTACAAGCAGATCTTCTTAGGAGGAGTTGACAAGAAAACTCAATTCGGAAGATACTTCTTGGGTAACCTGGCTTCTGGTGGCGCTGCTGGTGCAACATCCCTCTGCTTCGTGTACCCTCTTGATTTCGCCCGTACCCGGTAAGGTCTAATTTGATTGATGCCCAAATTGGATCTAGGAAGAATGACGCTTATTAAATTTTCTCATGTATCTTATAGATTGGCTGCCGATATCGGTAAAACTGGCGCTGAGCGTGAGTTCAAGGGATTGGGCGACTGTCTTGGAAAGATCTTTAAATCAGATGGACTTGTCGGTCTCTACCGTGGATTTGGTGTATCAGTCCAGGGTATCATCATCTACAGGTATGTGGGATTTTACCAATATAGACGGGATTTCTAGGGTTCGCTTGGAATAATTATTGACTGACGTTTTTTTTATTGCAGAGCCGCCTACTTCGGTTTCTTCGACACTGCTAAGGGTAGCTTGCCTGATCCTAAGAACACACCTTTCTTAGTCTCGTGGGCTATTGCTCAGACCGTAACCACTATTGCTGGTATTGTATCCTACCCATTCGATACTGTTCGTCGTCGTATGATGATGCAGTCTGGCCGTGCTGATAAGATGTACAAGGTAAGTGTCAGGGATGTACTAGGTCAAACAATGTTATCAGTTTGACGGGTGTAAACTCATGACTTTGTATTTGCTATCTCACAGAACACCATTGACTGCTGGAAGAAGATTGGTGCACAAGAAGGCACCGGCGCTTTCTTCCGGGGAGCATTCTCCAACGTTCTCCGTGGTACTGGTGGCGCTCTTGTACTTGTCCTGTACGATGAAATTAAGGGTCTTTTGGTGTAAAGGAGCAGTTTAAATAAAGTAGCAAAGAACTGGATTCCTTTCCAATAATTATAAATCAACAACTATATACTACACAACAACAACTACAACAACAGAAAAGAAAAAAATAGCAAACCTTGTCATATAATTTAAAAACAACAACCGGATTGCAGAACTACACACATTTGACCATTCTTGAGAGTAGTATTGTGCGGAACTGTTTGAATGCCAAATGACACTTGAAAGGGGAATAATCTACAACCACAATTCCCTGGGAGAGTGTTATTGAATGAGCACGTTTTTGTTGTCATATTTCCTTTCCATGTGGGCAATGGAAATGAATAAAATCCAGAAACGTTTAGATTACACTATTGTCTCTCGCTCTCTCCTCTCTCTGTCTTTCTCACTGCCGTTCTAGTCATCTCATCCGCATTTCTTGACGCTCCTGCTTATCTCATGACTGGGAACCGATGTGTTAACACTGACATTGAGTGTTTACGCAAATAGTCCAAAAGTCCTTTCCTTATCGTCATAAACTGGTTAAGACGAGTATTTGAAACAGCTGGTGGATGATGTTATCAATGCAAATCAGCTGCTGCCTTGATGATCGCGTCGAGGCTAGCGGATGGATTATCTGCGAATGGGCGTCGACTGTGTGCATGCACTCTTTGTTATCTGAAATTGTTAAGCAGTCATTAGCATTCCACGACGACACGTTTCATTAAGATTGTTCCAATCTGTTTTCAGCTCCTTTAAATTATTGAAATTCGAAAGGGCAATGGACTACGCACTATGGTGGATGATAGTGTGTGGCGACGTGCATTGCTTTGGTTGTAATCGACGTACTCCTGTGCATCTAATTGGATAATTACCAGTTGCATATGAGTGGTTTAAACTTGGTAACTGGAATATTGTTGAGTACTCTGGAAAGACCTCTTCATTCATACTGTGAGCATGTGAATTCGTGGGAAATGAATGTTTTGTCTTGAGAAAAACCTGTTCCGTTATGTTGTCCAGAGACCGTTTCCGCTACACAGGATGCATCCTTTTGTTTTTCTAATGAACTTGACCTCCGATGAGCCATTCCGCATGAGCTTGGGTAGGAAAATAACAATACGGTATCAATGGGAACGAAAAAACTAGCTCTTTTTCACGTTTACTACAGAGGTGCTGAAAGAAAAAGCGTAGCCATAATGAAGGGAAGGTGTGTAGAAGGTTTTTGTACAAGTTCAAAGAATTATTTATTTTTCGCACTTTTCATACACGATTACGAAGTAGAAAAACAGGGCACTATATACCTATAACAACGAGCAACAATGAAAGAATGTAATAAACTTAACACTTCTACTGTATAACACTCCTATAGTATCCGGGTGTTCACATGCCAACACATCGGATATAATATCATTTCTGAGCACATTACATATTCTAACATTGCCAGCATATCTTAATTTTTGAATGCAATCAACATCTGCTTGCTCAACATGAAGGATTTTTTTAGAATTATAAAGTACTTATGTGTATTTGCTCATCATTCATACCCCTAAACCGACACCATATTGTTTCCTCTGTTTGTTGTGTAATGTGTAGTGGCTATAAGACAACTCCTCTTTTGTTCCGACCCCTATTCAGTTTTTGTATTCCCTCATTCATTCATTCAGTAACGAGAAACAATACTATGAGAAATCGTTGCATCATATATTCCATTATTAATCTACTTTCACTCAATAAATAAATACTTAAGTATAATATTGCATCATTCATAGACGCATAGCAAAGGGAACGTTGCTCTTGTATACTTTTCTCATCTTTGTTCTTCGTGTGTCACTTGGAAAGATCTGGCCAGTACAGAAATTACGCTTCTAATATATTGTAAAAGTTGACACTACGTCTCCTACATTTCCTACAAGTAATATAACTATGAACTACAACTACTAACTCTCATTTCATTGAAATCTACAACGAAATACAACCAAATAACCTCAATTGTATCCGTCAATTCAAGTCTAAGCTAATGCGGCCTGTAACATAAATGCTTTGAAAACAGTGCAGATAAACGCGCTATAATCCGCTTCGTTAAATATATTCGACGTAGTTATAATCTTCTTATTTTCATATGCGCACACTCTTGAATCAGACCTGTGATCGACATGATTATTGTTATCATTATTATAAAAGAAATTTGAACTATTACATTTGATTAGATTAGTATTCAAGTACTTGTATTTAGATTTATGATCAACGTGGATGTACTTAACTAAAATTGTAGTAATATTTTTCTTCATTTCATACAATTAACAACGTGTAAAGGTACCTCGTGGTTTCATTCACAATGTGGAAAAACAATCATTTGGTCGCAAGGCCAAGGAAGGAAACTCAGCTTGCCCTGTCCCATTCCTTTTTCAGTGCATCGATAACTTTTATCAATCAAAATTGCTCTCTTGCTGATTGTCCATAAGCATTACTAGCGTGTGTACCTGAAGAGGAATGAATGATTGCTTAAGGTCCGCGTAAGAAGACGACAGCTGTTAGTTTCCATTGACATTGCCAGTCGTCCGTGACCGGTCAACCCGTTGAAATGGGGCTATTCGGATGAAAAAAATCGACGCTTTTCAGCTAGACATATCATGGATATTCCGACCAAATTAACTCTTACTGCTATACAATAACTTAACCTTAATAATTGATTGCTATTTTACAAGTTCTTATCTCTTATCGTTCTCGGTAGTTCCGTGAGTCCACAGTATCCTGGCTAACTTACATAGATTATCGCTATCAACAGGTCCAACTTAGTGAGTATGTCAATTAGCTTGTAATTACATGTTCGGTTCCCCTCTTGCATATGAGTTTCAGGTAAGAAGGTTAAACCTCTGTAATTCCCTCTTTCATTACACTCAAGCTAGTGCGCATTGAGCTCCAAACTTACGTTCTCTACGAAAAAATACGGAGATTATTATGAGCTGATAACAACAATGATTTTGATGGTAAGTTGTACATAAGCTCTTTTTTCTTAACAGTAGCTCTTTCATGAGAAGTAACTAACTTCAGATCTTCAACCTTCCGGCTAGTATTAAAATACAATTGATCAACTTGTCCCGTCTTCTAATTTGCTCAGCTGATTTGTGAACTTACTACAGGTCATTATCAAGAAAACTCATTAGCCTCCTCAAGCTTAGCGAATGGCCAGACAAGTGAAGACTCTGAATCAAACTAGAAATGACCACACTTGATTGTTCAACTGCAGTGGACAAGAATGTGTACATTTGGAATGTTGAATCAACGGTGTACATAATAATAAAAATATAGTAAATAATGTTCTAGTTGAAACACTAGACACTTGCTGGCAGATGATGATGATAACTATAACGATCCCTAGACGAGTACATTGTTGTAGCTTATAGTAACGTGGTGTATGGAACTATACGAATATTTAAAAATATTATTGCGAATAAGCTCTGTATGGTTTCATTTTTCATTATTACTTGTATCATAATCGTAAGTATGTATCGAAAAATAAATATAATACCCTCAGCCCTCTCTGCGGGACAATGAGGGTTCTTTGAGGTTTCTAATGAGCTCTCACTTTGCTGTACATTACCTTATCAGAATTATAGAATTATTAGGGTGCCAGGTCTCCGTACATTTTGAGGGTAGTGACATTTTGCTATTTGATGCAATTCAATATAATGATTATCCCACTCTTCATTTCAGGCTCTCACAACCCTTAAGTCTTTCTCACTTGCATTGCATATGAGTTATTGAACGAAGGACAATGCCACTATTAGCATAATTTGGCAAAATTGTCAGTTTCTTTGCATGAAATAATCTTGATCAAGATACACATTAAATTACTATGTACCTTGAACAGCAATTAGAAGCAGTAGGGTTGGAAGTGGGACCAAATCAGCCTTCACCACCGTGTGTTGATGCGGCAACTAATTAGGATACAAAGAGAGGGGTTTTATGCCCGCATTTTCCTCGCCTTCTTGTCCTCTCCTCACCAATTCCCTAAGTTTGGACGTATTTTCGGGAGTGTGACTAATAGAAATTTCTCATTCGACAGGATAGCAATTAAAATCGGAGTAATAATTAGTAGACGATATAGACTCTGTTAATTTTAGTATACAATGACACGGGGTTATGAGAACTCCTGTGAAGATGTATTTCCCAAGACCTTATAGGCCTCTCCATAACACTGCCAGCAGAAAGGCTGGCCTCTTCAACAGGATTGCTCATCGAGTCCCTTAGTACTTCCCAAAACTGGGATCAGCCATAAGGAGATGCAAAATGATAGACAGAGAAAATCTACATATTGGACGATGCACGCATATTAAATTCGGAAAGCGTATAGAAAGACTAGCTTGAACACTGAAGACATACGGACAGTGGAAATCCCTCTCTTTCTCCAAATGTATCACTGTAGCGCTTACTTTGCTCACATACGCAATTAAGTGATAAAATGGTACTTTGTTTTTATACACTTATTATTTTCCCTCTGTTCCTTTCTCTCTCTCTCTCTCTCGCCCTCCCTCTCTCCCACTATTTCTCATCTGTAGTTCCCCAACAGTCCAGCCGTTCTTGTGGAATGTATAGCGTACTACCTTCACTATTATGTGTTAAGTTTATATTTCTGATGCCTGCAGGTATAAATAAGCTTTACTCTCGGTCCAAAGATAACGGGGTTTCTTCCTTCTTTTGCGTTTTCCAAAAGTGAAAAAGGCAAGAGCGCTAACTATTGTACATGGTTTCATCCTCAGCGGAACGCGGGATGTCAAAGATCTCAGCATAGAGTGGCGGCAAGGAAGCAAGCTGATTCCAATGTTGACGGTACCAGTCCAAAATATCCCCGTGAACTGTTCCAATCCGACGCAGATCACTCAGAATGGACGGGATGCCGGTTTTATTGAGCGAGTCGACGAGTTGATTTTGAGAGTGACTTAAGACGACGATAGAGTGATGTGTCAGGCCGGATCTTTGCGGGGAAAGCAAACAGGAGCCTGAGAGGAGGCCTAGCTCGGCATCCGACCATGGGGATAAAGTGTTCCACAAGGAGAATAAGGCAGAGGAGAATTCCGGCTGTAACATATTTCCAAAAGTTAGCACTTCGACTTCCTCTGATTAAATTACCCTTGCTAATCATACAGAGAAATGAAATGCCACAGCTTACATCATAAACAATATCAAGATGCTTCTTGCTCAGTGTGAGTCCATCGGAGAGAGTAATGGTATCCTTGGTTGTCATGGGGGCCATGTGGATCGCCCAGATCTCAAAGAAGCCCAACTTGATCAGAATCATTTGGTCATCCTGCGGCAGGGAGCTGAAGCCGGGTATTCTTTTGGCAAATTCCACCACGCCTTGGATGGAGGCGAGCATCTCGCGGGAGAGAACCGAGAAGAGAGAAACCCGGATTGTTTCTTGAGTCTCTTGCAAATCCTGTTTGGATGTGCGAACACAAAGGGAAACATAATATTTTAATTAGTACGTCGGGTTAACCAGTTTCGCTGAGGCCACCATGGTGATGTATGCAACCTTTAATGTAACTTTTGCTGACAGATTTCCGTCTGAATGTGTTGCTACGCCTTCTCTATTTACTCCTTACAATCTCATCAAGATCCCAGCACGCCCCTCTCCATTAACACAGCCTCTATCATGTACAGAGTTAGGAAAAATAACGTGAGAACGCAACTGTGTTCTGAGCCATTAGCTTCATTCCTCCTCTCCTCTGCCACATTCTGTTGCCAGTGAAATCCGCCTTTTCAGCTCAAATTCCCCATTTGCAGATACTCAATCCTTTGCATTAAGAACTGCAGGGTTGGCAAGTTCCATGTGATATGGTATGACCAGTGTAATTTGTAGCCGCATTCATACCAGCAAATACTTCACAATCATGGGGCGAGGAGAGGTAGGAGAGAATACAATACAAATGGAGCTCACATTGCATGTGAATAATTAAGTAGAGCCTACTCATTTGTCTACAGGAAACAATGGTGATGATGATCACAAAGATGATGATAGGAATAACATGGACAGCTTACGACAAATAGGCACACGAGTGCTTTAGGATTGCAAAGTGCAAGTTGCACTACTTACGCATAATTCTAAAACTATTTCGAAAGTGGGCATTGACATTTTCTGAGAGGAATAGGGCATTACGATCATATGGCAATTGTTTACCATAGCCAATTTTTTACATTTGCACACCTTGCCAATAGCATACATGCCTTATGAGCTACGGCATTAGACTCGTATCAATTGGCTAACATGTCACACTACAATGCTTTACGGATCGATTAAAATAAATTCAACCAATTCATAGCGGCTGAAGTGCGCACATTCACACGGATGTCAGGGCATACGAAATTTTGAGTGACTTGAGTAATGGACATGTTTATTTATGCTCCATTTGGATGTGTGTAGATAATTCTGGAGCAAAATAGCAAAGTGATGGACAAGCATGAATAAGTTAAAAGCATCAAAGATACAAAAGGAACACTGACCAGAGTAAGTTTGCGAGGGGTGACTTCCCGAACTTTGTCTTGGGTGTAGATACAATGCTGGAGATGAGTTTGTGTAACAATAGCTGCTAATGGATTCACCTTGCTGCATGTCAGCGTGGACGTCACGCTCATTTGATCACTCGTGCTGGAAGAAGTGGGACTCGTGTTACTACTGAAAGAGTTGTTGTTGTTGCTACTGCCACAAATTGTTGAGCCTTCGGAGGAACTATTTGAGCCCGGAGAGGCCGAATGGGGCGTTCCATCATACGACGACTGATCCGCTTCCGCCGATGTTATCACCTCCCGAGAGCGTTTTGGCACTCGTCCGTAACGTACAGCTGTTAATGACAAATTTCAAAAATTACCATTGATCGGAGTCATGACGTTGGTACAATGAATTAACATACACAAAATCATCAATTGTACGTATCAACATGCAACGATTCTCTTAAAACTTCAAGGAGAAGAGGGTTTCGACTTACAATCACGAGACATTCCAACAGCAAGGCACTTCTTAAAACGACAGTACTGACAGCGGTTTCTGTTTAGTCTTATCACTAAGCACTTCCCATCCCGTAAGCATCTGAAGAACAAATTAAAAACACGGTGGAAATTAATAATGAAGAAATCGCAAGTGTACAGAGAGGCTGAGGAAGAGCGACCACACACGGTTGTCACTACACAAGCAAACTAACATAATGAATGCAAAGTCACTACTGTTCGGCCGCACTCATCATCAACATAGTGACGATGGTGATGACAACAACTAACTTGTCATTTGTTGCAGACTGACACCTCGGCCATCCTCATGATGATGACGCGAAGAACAATCAGATTTGAAATTGTTCCAAAATAATAATTGTAGTCGTATTTCTTTTTTCCATCACAGTTGACGTATACCCCATGGCAATAATCAGGCCAACGACTAGGGTCGTATCCAATTTTCGTGCCGGAAACGATCACATTAAATCCTCCTACGGTACGACCGGCTGCGCCCTTTCCTTTCAATTATCACCACCTGTAAAATGGCTGTTTTATTCCAAACCCGATCTCATTTCATAACCTTCGACCATAATTCAGTCTCGAGCTTCTCCAGAACTGACCATCTACCATGACGGCTTATGCTGCAGAGGTTTTTAACCTGAGTGGCCTGACACCCCTTCAGAGAATCCATAATAATAAGAACAAGTAAACGAAGCCATTCAGATTCCTCAGTCTTGTTCTCGCACAATCGCAACTCCCACTTGGAAGAGTAGGGAGAATTTGGGTATTCTTCTTGGTCTTACACCGGTCCCACCCTTTACATGCACACGTGGCTTATGTGCATTATGTATGATACAGGAGATTCGACACATGACTTCCCGTTCGTACACTGCTGCCAATGACTTCAGCTCTATATCTTACATGCACGAACAAATGTTATCAGTAGACAAATTTAACAGCTGTCAATGCTTCTTTAGCGTACACTATGGACATTCAAGAACATGCTGCTACTCAATGAAGTGAGCCATCCTACTGAAGACTCTTCGTCTATTGACTTTTCTCGACAATTGTAGCCATTACTTGTACATCATTGATTAACTTGGTTCAGTTTTACTGCCCCGTTTTTTATACTTGACTTCCTAACCCGGCACGCGTAGAGGTTGATCAAATGGACCCCGTAATGTTCTATGAGAGGGGGGTTTTATTGATTTTCTTAGTTGCTTTCAAAACTTATGAGGAAGCCTCCCGTTGCCGTGAGTGAATTTTTTAAATGGTAACAACCCTGCTGTGTGGCCCTTAGGAGAAAGCTTGCAATCTAGTTGATTAGAGGACGATGAAAAACGATACATATTATTGCATGCGCGTGGAGCAGTATGAGATGGATGATGAGATGAAAAGCTTTCCAGCCAAACCTCAAGTTTGTTTGTGTCTAGATTGTGAAAGAGGAGGTTTGTACTGAAATACATATTACCGTAAGTGCATAGTGTGGTGTAGCACTGCCTAGAGCATCTATGTGGAATTGGCATAGAAAAAGAGTTAATTTTTACCTGTACTCAATTTGCTTCTGTATGCTTCTTCGGAAGAATCCTTTGCATCCTTCACAAGATGTAACTCCGTAATGATAACCGGAGGCTTTATCACCACAGACACGACAGGGATGAAACGACTTGCCAGTGCTGTTTGAATCCGCATAGGTGTTCTCTGAAAGTTTTAAAGTACATAATCAGTACACATGCTCGTATATTGCTATAAAAAGTTGTTTTTTTCTTCCGTCAATGTCATCATCATCACCATTCTTCCGTTAATCCTCACATTTGAACAAAATTCTACCAAACATCCACATCAAGTTCAAACGTTACCTGTAGTAACAGAGGGTTTTTTGGAATGTTTTCCAAGTACTACAGAAAATTACATTGCTCTCGAATGGCCTTTCAAATTATGCGGGGCAGACGCGGATGAAATTATGACTGATGATGATGGTACTTGATAAAGTAAGTGTGACTTTTATATATCACCCCTCATAAGCCATTACGCGCTTCTTGATTTCCCTGGGCACCTAATAGTGTGATAGTTTTGAGCCGGTGCCAATAGTGCTAGGAGACGAGCTCTGCAATAAACTCCATCTTCCTTGAACCTGCTCCCACTTACGTACCCACTTTGTTCAAATAATGTAGCAGAATGTTATAAGTTTATAATTTCATAATTTGTGGTACCTCAGCGAAACTTGAATTAATTACACTCTAGAGCCCCTTGTACCTTCCATCTCTTGAACGTAGGGTGTTACAATAGTCTACTATCATAATGATACTCCTAAACGAATGAATTCAGGAAGACTGAGCATAATTATGGTACCTTGACAGAGAGAAACTGATCTTTAATAGTGGGAGTGAAATTAAATGACGATTTTTCCTATTTTGCAACTCTGAGAAGAACTGCAGGCAATTTAAGGCCGAAGCTATGGATAGGAAATGTCATGGCGCTCTCCTCCTTCCTCAACTAGTATTTACTTCTTCCACGGTGTGAACAGTGACCATGGAGAGGACCAGTAAATGCCAAAGTTTTCACCAATGTTACGTTACCTTATACAAACAAGCATACGTACATGCAAGCATACATTCTTTGAGCATGTATGCGAGTTTGAAGAATTCATATTTACGTTACTCTAGTTGGCGCTTCTACTGCCGATGAAGCCATGAATAAGTACACATTTTCTAGCCAACGCCTCAGCGTGGGAAGGAGAAACAAAATTGGTTTATCTTCAGCAGATCAAGCTGTTCTCCCACAAAAGTTTGCCAAATAATAGAGAATCCTAGTACTAAGATACACAGACATTCATAATGCCACACTTTTTTCTTGAGGGTATTAGCAGGGTAGCCTCTTGACTTGAGAAATCGGCAATTTTAGGACAAAACCTACAGTGAGAATACCTCAAGTCAGAAGAGTGGCAGTGTCTCGGGCTAGAAATGTGAGATTTAATTAGGCACATGTTGAGTATACCAAGAGACACATGAAGAAAGAAAAAGCTACATAATCCATTTAAAAGGTTTCTTCTACGTCACTTACGCCGTGGAGTTAGTGAGTCAGAGAGAAAGAAACGAATGAAAAAAGTAGCAGCAGGAACGCACCTCAACGTGACATCCATTACAGACACGTGTCACATTCACTATCTCATGGTTTAATGTATGGTCGAATCACATGATAATTTAATGAGGCGAAAATCGATGCACAAATCCAACGATAAGGAATAAAAAACCCAGGAGAAAACTGGATCTTGAGCAAGACAACGATAAGGAATAAAAAACTCAGGAGAAAACTAAATCTTGAGCAAGACTGGACAACGAAAACGTTAGACCGTTGCTATTCTATGCCGGAGTTAGAAAATTTAATGCACTACGATAGAATAAGAAGGACTAAGAGGACGTTGACGGCAAAGGCTCAACTCTACACTATACTCTCCAAGCTCACACTCTGACAAACAAGCTCATGAGCCTCTGTGTATCGTCCCATGTAATGACGCCAAGAAAATGTAATGGTAAGCATACGAAGGACGATGCTCTTTCGTACCAACTGGAGTCAATATTTTAATGGTAGCCATGATTATTATTATGGCAACTATAGAGCTACAAAATACTCAGAAAAATGGGCACAATAATAGTCAACCAATCATTACTAACTATTCTCCAGGAAGAACGCGGGACATTAGCATTGCTTAAGATCCGCACATAAACCCATAACATTAGTCGTAATTTCCAAACTAATTCGTCGAGGAAAGCTTTGAAAAACAAGACATTCTCCTCATTATCATCGCTCCCAAACTTCCTAATATGGAATGAATGGAAGACACACGCTTCTAACACAGTGTTTGTCCAACCAAAAACCATGATCAGTATCAATTGTTTCATCAAACAATGCAATTGATTTAAGTGTCAAATTTGACCATGAGACGACAGGGCAACGAACCGTCAAGCCATAACATACTCCTTCCCTTCTCTGGCACACAATCCTTATGCACACATATAGGAAGTAAATGAACTATTCAAGGTGCCACTAGATACGACAGAATGTGCGTACACATATAACGCATGCTATCAAATTTCTTGTGCACCAGCCAAATCTTCCGTCTCCAAACAACGAACACAAGCACATACACGAATTCATGTTACACACAGATCTTTTCAAATCTCCACTTGTTTCTCCAGTGGGATAAAGAAAGCCTACTCATTAAATAGGCACATAAAATCAGGGTACTATCTACCACATCGGGCCCGCTTCGTTGGCACAAGAAAAACAAAAATACAGCGGGCCCCAGTGTGATGCTATATACAGCAACCAACATGCGGAAGTCAGAGCGATACATCATTTGCATGCGAAGCACCTCTGGCTTTTCCACTATGCCTTTTCTCCATTCGGGTACACTTATGCCGCCTCTCAGTGTACAAACCCAATATTTTTTAATCTACATCAATTTCTCCTCATACCATTTACATACACAAGCTATTATTACAACCATCATTGCACCAATTTTGTACTTATTCAACTATTATAAGTAAATGTAGGTTTCCTTACTGCAGCATTGCACTTGCAACCGACTAAAACCATTTGTACTTCTTCATTTTCCCAGCGCTGATTAGATGGAGGAACTTTGAAAATTAGTTTCAGTGATCGGAAAAAGCCTATTTCGGCTATTATTCGGAGGCTATTTGGGAAAACGTAGCTTGATTATCCAATGGTGGAAAATGTTAGAGGGCTTCGAAGGCACGTTGCACTGCTGCGTTTCCCTATGGCGTTCAGTACATCAATACACTAAAGTAGCTGTATGGGTGCCACACTCAGAGGTTTTCCACTATTGCTGAACAAGTCCCGATTTTCAGTGGAAATGGTTCCAATGCAATTCAATGTGTGTGTGTGTGTGTGTGTGTGTGTGTGTGTGTGTGTGTGTGTGTTTAAATAAA